>JAQFVV010015024.1:0-21793 GCA_028023455.1 Epiperipatus broadwayi | reverse complement strand
TATAATAAATAATTATATATCATTGTAAGCTTTACATTCTAAAAACTATTAAAAAATAAATTGCTGAAGCAATATTGTTATCTTGTAATCATTATCGGCAACTTTCACTTATAAAATGAATATAATTAACTTTCATAATGCCTTATTTTAAGTTATCTCCCATGCTTCATGAATTTTTACATTATTATTTTGCCTCTTAAGCAAATTACTTCCTCTGTTAATTAAAAAATAGCCTATTTGCCCCCTTTTTATTATTCTTTTTTATAGGTAATATTTTTTGTTATTCAGATCAAATGCAAATTATCCACTCACATTTAATTTCACAATCATTAAATACAAAAAAAATGTTTGAGCATTATTTATGTGTCCTAACTCTTCCATATAATGACTGATGTTTTTCTACGGAAAACAATTATATATATTATATTACTTTCTGTCTTATATCGTTATTCTCTTTAGATTTATTATTAGCTTATTTTCATTAGGTATTATATAATACTCTATCTTTCGTAATGGGCTGCCACTTTATTATCTTTTATATCATATATTTTAAAATTCACAAAAAAAGAGCATTATTATTAATATTATTTTATTTCATTTCGTTTATTTGAATATTGAGATCTCCAATGTCTTATTTTTTCCTCCAAGAGCATAACAGACTGGAAAAATCACAATATTTTATGCTTCAACACATTTCAAGTAATATAAAAAAATTGTAAATTTGCACTGCATTTTACCACAAAATAAAGTTTTATTTCAATTTTAAAATCCATTTTTTATTATTAGTTCTAAAGACTGTTAACATTAAAATGGAAAGATTAGTGGAGATAATATACATTGTGTTTAACATCAGTTTTTATTACAAATACCTCAGATTTTTCGCAAACCGTCAATAATTTTGCCTTTCGTGTCACTTAAAAAAATTGCATAATGTGAATCAACTTAATAAAAACATTATATAAATTATATTATTGTTCATGGTACATTTTTTAGTATTTGTTTGGCTGGAAAACCATGTCTATAATTTTTTAAAATCAAAATAACATTGTGTCTCCAATAATCACTTTTTTATTAGTGGGAAAAAAACATTCAATAAAGTTTTTTTAAAAAATGCGTTTATTATAGGAAATAATAATGATATTTAATGATAATTACAGCGGTCTACTGTCTGTGTTGCTTTAGTAAACTTAAACAATAAAAACAACTTTAAAATCAAAATGTACAAATTCATTAATCTACACCTTCCTAAAATATTCCGGCCATCATATTTTAAATTTTCTAATATCAAAACTTTCAATCTTAATGCTTTTAAGATTATAATGAACTGTTTTAACTCCAGAATATATATAAACATTAAAAGCATAAAGCTAAACTAATCAATAAATAATCAAAATTATCCAAAATTCAGAACTCAACCAGACTAACCAAGAAAATAAACTAAAACACTACCAATGGTTTCACTGCTATCTTAAGATAGGTTAATTGTTAATTAACTAAGTTAATTAAAAATTCTTTTAATATTAAGGGTGTATGGTATGGGAGGTAAGTGGAATTATGAGTAAAGTTTAGTATAAATATGTTATTTCGTAGTTCTTTATATTTGAGAAGTCTGCTTGTAGCAGTGATACAATTGGTAATGTTTTAGAGTTTATTTTCATGACTAGTCTGGTTGAATTCTGAATTTGAGGTAATTTTGATAAATATATATTGAAACAGAACAAATTCAATTGCAGCTTGCATGATAAAAAAAACTTAATAAAAGATTGCAACAGATTGATCAATAAATTTATAGATTGTCATGTGTGCATACTAGATATAATACATATACTAGATATAATATATATAAACTATAACATTTTAAAAAATTTTAAAAAAATTAGCTTACAGAGTTAATACTACTATTAAATATTTTTTGTAAAATTACCATTAGTAAAACAATAACTTATAATAAATATAGCTTTACTTCTCACTATAGTAAAATCTATAATTGCTAATTAGAGAAGATATAAATTAGTATTAAAGTTTATCGGGTAAATGTTTTGAGGATCCATGCCTCATATTCATAGCCTTCATAAAATTTATAATAAAATATATGCAAATACAAATATTCAAATAAGCTAGTATTATGTAGCCCATTTCTTCAGATCTCAAAGCAAGTGTCTTTTCTATTAATGGCATGGATGTTTCCATTGATGTAAAATGCCTCCTTTATTTTTCTTTTGTGATCATTTGATTCTGAGCACAATATTATGGGATTGGCTGGTGTGAAGTTGTGTCCAGATTGTTTAGCATGCTCCAAAAATACAGAGGATGTGTAAAATCACATTTTAGAACCAAATGATCACAAAAGAAAAATAAAGGAGGCATTTTTCATCAATGGAAACATCCATGCCATTAATAGAAAAGACACTTACTTCGAGATCGCGAAGAAATGGGCTACATAATACTAGCTTATTTGAATATTTGTATTTGCATATATTTTATTATACATTTTATGAAGGCTATGAATATGAAGCATGGATCCTCGAAAACATTTAGCTGATAAACTTTAATACTAATTTATATCTTCTCTAATTAGCAATAACTTATAATGTAAAGGAAGAGAAGAGAGAAATTACAAATGAATTGCATAGTTTAAGAAAATCTGTTATGTTTTGAAACTCTTTAAGATTTGCCTATTGAATAGGGGCTTTAAAAAATAATTGAATTTTTTGTAGTAGATTGAATGGCAAATTTAAATACATTAATAAAAATTATAAATCAGTAAAATTGAGAAAGTTAGAGAATTTCCAAGTTTGATCATGATTTTCTTTTTATTTCTAGACCATAATAAAAAAAAATTTTTATTAATCATTTATAAAATAATTAAATGAATATAATATCTGAATACAAGCATAATTCATATATTTGGAATTTAGATATAATTATAGGTGATTTAAACACAGACTTTCAAACTCTCTTCAGCTATCCAGTTTATCTCATACAACTGATACACATAACCACCCACATATGAAAAAGATGTGAAATAAATATATTGAATCTAATAATTATGTCTCTATAAAGATGTTTTTAACAAAACATCATGGCGTTTGACATTACTGAGTATAAACAATTTACATATTACAAAATTTAATAAACAAATATACATGATGTAAAGAGCAAAGCTTTAATAATGTTAATTAAGTATGATGTGCTTAGCGTGCTTTCAACTTAGAAAAATTATAAGTGTAGCAATAATTGTGATGGGAATCTAGATGTATATATATATTACATGCATGCTGCTTTGCATAATATTTGCAATTAAAGATTTTTAGGTTAGATAGGCCATTGTTTGGAAAGAGGGTTGCAGGACTCCCTTCTAACAGCATGTTTGTCCCTTGAAATGTGCCATGCTTCTTTGATTTGGACTCCCTGCACTCTGTGCAAATAACACTGAAGTGGGTGGGCTTGACGACTTGCTGGTTGTGAAGAAGTGGTCGAAGAAGATTGAATGAGTGTCTGCATGTATTTTGGCTTCAATATCATCTGCTTAATCAATAGTCAACATCAATAAATTATAAAAAAATGGAATGATAGCACTTATCTCTTTATCTTTGATCATACATAAGCTTATTATTGATGTTTTTATAATCAAAGAGTGAAATCTAATTTTGAGTCATGTACAGCATAAATGTTCCACTGGGAATAGTTGAATGGGAGTTACAATTACTTACACTTCAATTTTATACTCATTAGCTTTGATAATTCATTGTTACAATTATTAAAAAAAGCTGGTGTTTCATTTGATATTTAGGAGTTATTAAAACAAAAGCATTGCTTTGATTCTTCAAATAATTAAACTGTGATTTCAAAGCATTCATGTTATATATTAATGAAAATTAAAATAGATTTTACTCTTTGATTTATAACATCAATGAACTAATCTTATATATAATCAGAGCTAAAGAAATGGATGCTATCATTCCATTTCTTTTCATAGTTTATTGATATTGTGACTATTGATTAAGCATAGACCAATGGGAATTGTAATTACTTCTACTTCAATAAGACCTAGCCAGATTTTGTGAATTAATATTTTTTGACTACTAATTTTAAGTATTTCTGAATTTGTGAAGGATAAGGCATACCTAAGTAGAGCTGTACAAATATAAACTTATTAACTAAATGAAAATCCTGTCCACATATCTAATTCCAAGAGATTTGCCATTGATTGGTACAAAATTACACGTAAAGATTTTCAATATGCTAAATTTGAACTATCACTGTTTGTTCAGTCCTAAGAGTATTTCATATTCACATACTTGCATAAAAATATTGTATTCAGAATTTCCATGCATGTAAATAAAGATTAAAAATATGACTTGCTTCTCTAATAATCTGATGACTAAAGATGGTTAACTCATTCATGAACACATGAAAGATTAAGGTCTCAACCTTCTAGTATAATTTTTAATATGGCATTACATATATATTCTTTAATAATTTAACTATATGTCCAATTTCATGAAGTATTGTGTATTTTAATTTATAATATTTTATTATCTTATTTTTATACATTTGTTTAATGTCATATATTAGAATCCACATTGAAATAATATGTGTTGATACATTATCCTTAAACTTATTCGGGTTTATTTCAATAAATATGAATAATATAGATAAGTATAACACAATCAAATGAGAATATTTTTGTTTGTTTACATTAAGCTTACATGTATTAACAAATGGGTACTGATCTAATCGGCTATCTATATTTCCATTTTTATCTTTTATTAATTAACTCTTTAAATACTGCTTTGATATTATGAAAAATATTGGGATAGCTAATCAATCATTTGAAGACTGTGATTTATTGTAGTACTTATAAATTAATTTATAAATTCATTATGCAATCTAAAATCTCTTAGTATTAGTTTTCATTGAAAGGTTTTTTTTGGGTGAATTTTTAATAGAATTTGTCTTTTCAATTTCTAAAAAATAAATTTTAAGTTTTCAAGGTTTCTTTAGATTTCTCATCATCCATAATTTTGACCTATTTCTTTTGATTTGTAATTGACAAATTTGTTTTGGAAATTTTTATGGTTTTATCTTAAAAAATTTGTAGATGTTTTGTTTCTTATTGGCTTTTTAAAAAGTGAAGAGAGAGAAGGAGAAGGAAATGTGAACTGTAATTGTTGCATTACCTAGTTCAAACAACTTTTCTGATTTGTATTTGACAAATTTGTTTTGGAAATTTCTATGATTTTATCTTTAAAAATTTGTAAATTATTTCTTTTTTATTGGTCTTTTAAAAAGTGAGAAGAGAGAGGGTGGATTGCTTTGTGAATTCTGATTCTGATACATTCAACACAAATCCCATCAAACACACAAAATAAAAATAAACTGGTTTATTTTGAACCAGCATCAAATTAACCAAAAAAAAAAAACTTAAAATAAAAACATTTTTATTAGGTTTCTTTCAAATAAAAGCATTTTAAATTAATACAAAATTTATTTTTAAACTAATATTTAACAAGTTAAAAAAAGGGATTTCTTGTAATACACAATAGGGTAGAAAAAACACTGTTTCCTTTTTAACTGACTTTTTTTTAAATTCACATTGAATTTACTAAGAAATAAGAATTTTCTAAAAAAAAAACACCTGTCAATAAAGAAAAAATTAATATTAAGAGATTTTACATTACACAGTGAATTTATAAATTTAGTCACAGTAGTATTACTAGTTCTCTATCATCCCCTCCCCTATACTTTTGAAAAGAAAGAAAAATTTATAAAAACAAAAAAAATCCAAATTTAAACAATTTTTTTTCAATTGCAAATAAGAAAATGTTTATTTGAAATTTGTCTACATTTTGTAAATCAATAAAAGGCATATTTTTGCTCTTCCCTCCCCACAAGTAATAAAAATTCACCAGAAAAACAATACATGTAAATGAAAACTGATACTATATTGTCAGCTTTCCCCCAAAACATCATATTAATAACAAATTGAAATTTTCATTTAACATAAAAAAAAAATTATAAAATAGCAATCTATATAATAATGTATAAAAAATAGTGATAATATATACCTTCTACATTCTTCTGATGTTTATAATAGAAAATACATTTCTTGCTCTTCCTTGGGACATGCTTGATCATGTTTTTTATTAGTGAATCAGTCACTAGATAGCTTTCAGCAACCGTTTATGAATATAAATTTCTGACATTTGTGAATTAGACTATAATATTGGCTGTATGCAGATGTATATGTAGTGCTGAAAAAATGGCCCCCAATAAAGTTATCTGTCTCAAAACCAGCATAGGCACACAATCATAGATTTAGTCTAACTGATAAAACAATACAAATACATATAACATCTATAATAAAATAAAACACTCAGTTACCATTAGCAAAATCAAATATTGAAGCATCTGTTTTTTTAATTGTTCTTTTATCTATTGATTTAAATTCAAAGATGTTCCTACAATATGCTACTTGGGTGCATTATACTCTGGCATGGAATAGGCCTACTAAGAGCTTTTAGATTAAATAGTGAATATATAAAATTTAGTCGTACTAGTATTGTCCATAAAATAAATCACCCTTTTTTGCAAAGAAATCGATAATTTCTTAATTAGTCATCATAGTTTTTAGTCAATTAAATCAATATACATTTATTATAATTTAAGACAGATGAATATACTTTTAGGATTTTTTATAATTGTTAAACCAAGACGAAACACGAGTAGCTTAAAAAAAATTACTAAATCTACAATTATATTTTGTAATAAATAAAAATAATGTTACCATTTGTTTATACTATTTTACTTTATTACCAATTGTATGAGCTTTTGATCAAAGAACAATGTTTTAAAAAAGTCTATTACTGATTTAGTGATATTATGATCTTTTAATGTTTTACATTGTCTTAGCATCTGAATAAATGATAAATCAATAATGAAATGAGATAGGTTTGAATTTTAATTTGATTTTTTTTCAGTTCTTTAGAAGTCTGGCTGATGAAAAGTAAAACAAGCTCTTTGTTTTTGCTTTCTTTTAAAACTCCATTGTGTCAACAAATATCCAAAAAAAAAAAAAAAAAATGTTTTACCATTACTAAGTCTTATATTGTTCTTTAATCAGAATAATTTATTTATTTTTATTATTTGGTTGTGTATAGTTTTGTAATCAAATGAATAAATATATTGACCTGAATGTTTTCATTTATTCAACATTGACATATATGTCTTCATTCCTATAATTAGTTTAACATACATGGCTAAGACACTTGTGCCCTAATATTTACAGAACCATTATTCACCTATATTGATATGATTTATCAAATTATCTTTAAAAAAGTTAATTGAATAATAGTTTTGATACCTATTATTATTATCAATATCATCATTATTAATAAACTTAAATATATCATGTTTTAATGATAAGATTTATTTATTTTAAAAAGTTACAAGGATTTTACATAGTTTAGATGGGCAATCCACAGTTGTAGGCTTACATATATAAAAATGGCTTTATTGGGTTTACACAATTTTTTTTCCATGCTGTGGATTAGTTATAAGGGCTTTACATAGCTTGGATTGCTGTGCTATATTAGGAAATCTGTAGTTGTACATATATAAATTGATTTACATGAGATTATAGAAATTTTTACATGCTGTGGATTTGTTACAAGGGCTTTACATAACCTGGATTGCTGTGGTTACTTAGGCAAACCATGGATATAAGTTTAGATATGTAAAAATTCATTTATTAATTTACACAAGATTACAATAATTTTTACATGCTTTGAATTAATTACAAGGGTTTTACATAGCTTAATGTGCTTTGGTTACTGGGTAATCAATAGTTGTAGGTTTACTTATATAAAAGTTGATTTTTTTATTTACCCAGGACTGGAGGAATTTTTACAAGCAGTGGATTAGTTACAAGAGTTTTACATAGCTTGGATTGCTGTGATTACATGGGTAATCAATGATTGTAGGTTTACATATGTAAAAGTTGATTTACACAAGATTACATGAATTTTACATGCTCTGGAGTGCTATATTTACATATGCAAACTACATTTAGTTTTATATGTTGTTGGGTTATCTGAGTAACACAGGTGAGGGACCAGCGACTTTTATGGGAGTGTGGCAATTGTCTGCAAGATCTATAGCCAATCAACGACAGTTTTTTTTCTTTTTAATTTTTAGGGATGCCATATTTTTTAGGTGATCAGTGACTTTCATCGGAGTGTGGCAATTGGTCTACGAGATCTGCAGCCAATCAATAACATTTTTTTTTTAATTTAAAGGTGCCCAGATTTTTTTAGGTGATCAGGTTTTCTCTTGTGGGTGTGTTGATATGGGTAGGAGGCATGGTGGGATTGTTTTTGTAATTGGTGAGATCTTATTAACTGTTTTCTATTGCATTTGAATAGATGAGTATTCCAGAGGGGGTGGTGATGCAAGAATATTAGAATTGATTGCAATTATTGAATTGAATGGGTTGGTCAGACTCTAGATCTGGCTAGTGTGATAGACATGGAGGCTGAGTAAGACTTTTGATGAGATTTAAATATGAGATTCCTGGGTAGAGGGTCCAGATTTCCAGAGGATGATGATGATAGTTGTTAGAATTGTTTGAAATTGATGAGTTGGAGTTTGTGGCAGGATGTCCAGACTTTGATTTAAATAAGAGATTTATAGAGAGAGGATCCAGTATAAGGAGAGTAGGGATGGTTAGACTTGGCATCGGGAAATGTCTTATGTTTTTTTTTAATTATTGTTAGAAACTTAATTTAAATGGAAAATTTAAATGAAAAATATAATATAAAATTGGAAATAAGTTATCAATTGATTGGAAATTAAAATAGGTATGCAAGTTAGTTGGTGTTTTTTTTAACCTTATTGTCCTAAGGTTTTGAATACTTTAAAAACATAAAAAAACAGATCTTGTTAATTATGTTGTGAACAAGTGAACTGATTACTGGCGAACTTAAAATTGAATTTTCTTTTTTTCCAAACAAAAAATCGTAATTTTCTATAATAAAATTAAAAATAAGTATGTTTGACTGAGCTTTGGACTTGAAAACTTTGAACTGGTAATAATGATGCAGGCTTTTCTGGTCATGTAATGACTTTGTCACCATATTGTTTTCTAAATTATCAGTGGGCAATTTGATTTTAATTGAAATTTTGAATAAAAAATGTAATACAAAATTATTAATTAGTTATCAACTCATTGGAAATTGAAAAAATATATCAGAGTAAGATTTTTTACTGTGTCAGACTTATGTTTTGAATACTTTTGGAGCATGAAAACTAATGCTTGTTAAGATAGTTATAAACAAATGGACTGATTTCTGCAGAACTTACTATTATTGCAAAGGCAAAACTCTCCATACAGTAGCACCACCCATTACAAGCCAGAGTAATGAATAAATGCAAGAGGATTTGTGCATAAAATCCATATCAAGTACTTATTCATCCAATATCCCCAGACTTGTGGCTTTCATCAGTGAGGAGGCCTTGGATCTGAAAGCACTGCACCTAGATCTTAGGATCTAAAACAACCCTCTAGCAATCATCTTTTATCTTTTTAGTTAACTATAAAATTACAGGTCTGTGGATATTGGATGAATAGGCACTCAAATAGGATTTATGCACAAATCTTATTGCATCCATTGATTATTATGGTTTCCATTGGGTGGTACTACTGTATGAAAACTTTTGCCTCTGTTATAACAGCTCGTGTAAGCATAGGGAATGGTGATTATGCAATGTTTAGTGATTTAATATTATTATTATCTCTCCTTCAAAGTGTTACTTTGAAGTTAACTGTTTTAATATATAATGTATTATATGTATACATTGTATGCATAAATATATTAATATTACAATTTAATTTATACATTGTTATTACTCTTTATATATATATATATATATTGTACAGGTATAAATTCACCACGCTTACTCATACACAGTACCCGAGTTCAAACCCAGTCCACGTTTAAGAATAAATTCCCAAAACGCCAACTGAATTCAAACTCAACCCCGCATGACCAACCGATGATGACTTTACACCAGCACAGGGTTATCCCTTTTCTAGCTCAGCTTAGAACATGGACAAATTCTTACAGTTAATGATATATAGATTTACTAGACTATAGATACTGGGACGGTCATTCATGTAACGTATATATTTAAGTTGCCAATACAGACAGTAAGTGGCTAAATAGACTTAGAGAGTAATAAGGTGGAGGACACAAAGATTAAGATTAAATAAAGTGTTTAATAAGCAAAATATAAAGCATATAATATAGTGTTAAATAAGACAGATCGGAAGAGCGTCGTATAGTGGTATATCCTCGAAATATACAGCATATAAATATAGTGTTATACAGTACGGTAAGACTTCATAAATCCTCTTGTATTTGGCTACTAGTCTTTAGTGAACGTTTTATTTAATGAACAAACTCATGCCAATAGCTGTGTGATTGAATGATTGACGGGTGGTTAAAAGAATCAGAGTATTAGAGCATTGGAAAAAATATTTATCTAAAGATTTTTGTTTACTTATTTTATTTGAATAGGCTCGAGCCGGAACGTAGACGAACAGTGGAGATGGTTTTATATAAATACGACGTGGAAAATAGATGAACTGGTGGTGTTATATAAATACGACGTGGAAAATATATGAACTGGTGGTTGCCTATATTCAAGAGCCCTACAGTAATCAATTGCGGTGCATTAACGGAATACCGGGCGGCTTGTTCTTTGACAAGGCTTAATGCCCCCAAGTAGTTCCGGGACACGACAACCAGCCGGGATCATTTCGAACCCCGGTGATCCAAGAGATTACCGGGAAAGAAAAACTGCTTTCATTCCCCAATGGTAGAATGGCGAGACGCTAACTTCAGCGAAGGAAAGGCATTGCCACAGACGTGAAGGACGAATACTTGAAGCGGATTTTTTTTAAAGAAATTATATAAAACCTGGAAACTATTTGTCTGTTTCTACGCCACAGGCTGAGATCCTTATCCCAATAAAAACATAGCGAAATTAAACTGAAGGTGAAAAACAATAATTAGTTAATTTTACTCTGGGACTCTTAACCCTTGGTTGACAGGCGGTAGCGATAGTATCAAATTATTCAGTGAATTATTCCTCATATTATACATAACATTAATGAACACTTTGAAACTATTATATATATATTTAAGATTAAAACTTAGATTGTAATTTTATAACAACTTGACATAGAATAATAAAGTGATTTAACATTTACTAACTCGGAATGTGAAGGAATATTTAATTCAGAAAGTGGGATTACTTTTAAAATAACTTGATCGTTATAGTACACTAGTTTACTATTGGCATCGTTTGTTTATGGAATAAGCAATACACAAAACAATATAAATGCATTCATTTAAATGATTATTACGATTAATTACAAATGTTATAAATTATTTCTAAAGACTAGAGCAGAGGGTTAAAAAAAAAAAAGAAAAGAAAATTTACTGACAGGTTAAATAATAGCATTATAAATGATATAAAGACTTACATATGATTCACTTGATTAATAATATTAAGCACGGAAGAAAATTAAAGTTCATGTAACAAAGTTCTCTTTTTCTTCATCCAGCTTGGCTTGTAACGTAGGCGCGCATTTTTGAAAGTTATTTGTAAGGCATAGTAAATTTTGAGATTGGAAGTTGGAAATTCTGAAGTATATGAAACATGATCAAACAGCGGCACGAGGATCCATATTGGCGGGCAGAGATCAGCTCCTGGCAATTAGCCCATGAACATGGCGATTCACTGGTAAACTTCTTAATAAGATATTTGAATTATTATTAACTGCTGTGTTGTCTCGAGACTACCTCTCTCAAACACGACCAAAGTTAGAATGTCCGTTTTTTCTAGAATTTGCCACTGCTGACCCTTTCCGACCTGTTTTTGTTTTAGGCTCCGCCTACCTTTTCTAGCTTGACCAACAATCAATTATCTGTTTCTAGCAATCTTTTAATTTAATACGTTATTTTTAAATCGATACATTAATTACATATAAAAATTCCTTACTAATTTTGAATACAACTTAATTGCTCTGAACATTTGTGCAATTAGATTTTAATTAAAAACACTGATCAAAGGAATGTGATTTTTGATCAGTATTTTTAGACGACTTTATACAATTTTAAAACTAAAATTTAAAACAAATACGCCCGCACTGAAACTTTAAATTAAATGATATAAATTCACAAACCACGCACACACGAATATTATTTCATGGTTTGCGACATTTATATACGGAAACTTTACATATTTATTTATAAACTATAGAATATATAACTAAATTTTATTATAATTTGAAATAGACAAAACCTCACTGCGGGCGAACAGTAGCTTGAATTACCGTACATAAAAACACTTGAAACGAAGATCGGTTCTCCGATCTGTCTGTTTCATTTCTTGTCACTTTATAAAAAAAAACAACAAAAAAAAATGATTATACATAATTTCTGGTTACATTTTCTTCATTCATTTTTTTACATAATTGATTTTTTTATTGATTTGACCTTGGAGAACAGTCTGGGTGAGGGTTTGAACTTAATATTTACAAAGGTGGGTGTATTGCCGTAGTTCCTTTTCTCATCATCATGTGCATGTCATAGTGGTCATTTCCCGGGTTATCATTTATTGCGATCTCTACCTTTTCCCTGGGTCGGGAGGTATATAAGGTTTATAGGTATGTCTTCCGATCTTTTAGATTTCTTACTAAAATAGCAAAAGCGGTCACAATATTGTGCTTTGGTATATTATTATATTGTTCATTATTAAAAGTATCTTGCTTTAAAAGAATTTCTCTAACCTTCTGTGACCTAATGGCATCCATTATAACATTTTCACTTTGGGAGTTGAGAAGTCTTTCTCCATTTTTTATGAAAGTATTTTTTTTAACATATGTCCATGCTTTAAAACAAAGTTTATTATTTCTGTTTAATGAGTTCAGCTCCTCATCAATTTTGTTCTGATCATATTTCATAAACAAATAATTATAGGTTTTATTAAAATGGGCAGCATTGTACACAACTAAAGATCTGTCCACTTTCTTCGTTTTCATATCAAGAGGCCATTCAGCATCATTTTTAAACTTTAACTTTGATGTCTTCATTAATCCACTTTTCCACAGAACATCTTTATAATTATTATGAAAATATAACTTCTCATTAATTATGATTTCAGAAGATTCATCCATAACAGTATGTATTGTTCTATTAATATTTTTCATCATCGATACAGCCACTCCATTAGAAGGTACTAAACTGGTGTCATCACTTTGAGATGGGCTGGCTTGCATTAGATTTGAAACGACCATTTCCTCAGTAATTACTTCATCTTTAGCTAAATCTGCTAGAGTAAAACTTTGACTCTGAGTAATCTCTGTCACATCTAATTCTTTACATTTTTGTTGAGTAAGGAGTTGGCATTTGTATTCACTAATCTACTCTCATGGAGGTTCCAACCTTATTTTAGTTGGTTGAGGTTCTGTGTCCCTCTGCTCCACTCCTTGCACTAATACTTTCTTTACCTTCCCTAACTGTTTTAACGTCCGACCCCATATACCATTCTTCAATCTGTACCATACGCGCCAACATGGCCATCATGGATCTTTCTGTCCTCTCTCCCCTCTCTTAGAGGATCGCGTTAAACTCCCATCGCGATCATGGCTCCCTCTGTTTGAGCTTCCTTCTATTTCTGCCATTTCTGCTTCGTTTTTCCTTAGAAATGTTTTTAGCATAAGACTTTGATTCGTACAACGCTTTGATTTGTATATTTCACAAAAGGTTACTGATCCCTGCTCCTTGTGCCAAATCCTCCTCCGCTGCTGATACTGTTTGTGTGGCTTACTTCCTTTCTCTCCTCTTCTTTCTTCGCCTACGTTCAGTCTGGTTTTTGTTATCTACGCTTTTTTTCTTTATTTGGGAATATAATATGACATGTCTAAAAATCATTACTAAAAATATACAGGGAAAAAAAAAACTTTCTTTCACCCAGTTCGCACTGTTCTCCTCAGTCCTATAATACATACATATTCATAATGGGTACATAACATAGTATTTTTTTTTTATTTCTGTCAGTAATTCTCTCTTTTTATATATGCCACCTTACTCTCTTTTAAAGAAACAACACTCGCCACTGCTGTATGGACAAACATGTTTGCTGACAAATTTATTTGATAGGCGCAGCCAGAACATGTGACCAATAGATAATTTAATCCACTGATCCCCAAATATATACTTTTATATGACCCAATAATTTTTGATTTAAGATTTATATATGCAAAAAAAAATTTAATACTGACTCCCGTAAGGTTTTTTTTTATATTACAACATACATATATATGCACACACGTTTTTATTTTAAAACACAAGAATAATCCTACTCTCTTTCTTCTTTTTCAAAAAAATATTTTTCACAACAAACGAAAATACATATATATATACGTACACAAATATATACGCGTCGTTTTATTTTTTAGAACTGGACTTAATTCTACTTCTTTATTTTTTCATATGATTTAAACGACAAGAATGAACTCACAAAAACATTATGGAATAACTCATTTATTTTAATTAATTACACTCACGAATCGCTTCTGCTCTCTTTTCAAAAAAAAAAAATCTTCACTCTGACTTAACAATATTTGGGAGGATTATATACTGAACCTTTGTGTAAGGGAAAAAAAATTTTATACATTTGTTTTATTCACTATAGTTTTCTACTTGCGCATTTTAATACGCCAAATACGTATCAATATTATGACAAACGACAAAAAAAAATTGAATATTTTTATCATTTAACTGTTTACTTCCGTTCACTCTGCAGGGTGTGGAGATTTCTTCATCGAGCACCACGGAGGGCGTCCAAAAATATAATAACTGTACCGGTATAAATTCACCACGCTTACTCATACACAGTACCCGAGTTCAAACCCAGCCCACGTTTAAGAATAAATTCCAAAACGCCAACTGAATTCAAACCCAAACCCCGCCATGACCAACCGATGATGACTTTACACCAGCACAGGGTTATCCCTTTTCTAGCTCAGCTTAGAACATGGACAAATTCTTACAGGTGTCAATGATGATATAGATTTACTAGACCATAGATACTGGGACTGTCATTCATGTAACGTATATATAAAAGTTGCCAATACATACAGTAAGTGGCTAAATAGACTCAGTAGAGAGTAATAAGGTGGAGGACACAAAGATTAAGATTAAATAAAGTGTTGAATAAGCAAAATATAAAGCATATAATATAGTGTTAAATAAGACAAATAGAAAGCACAAGAATATAAGTAGTTATATAATAGAAATATACAGCATATAAATATAGTATTATACAGTACACGGTAAGACTTCATAAATCCCTCTTGTATTTGGCTACTAGTCTTTAGTGAACGTTTTTTTTAATAGAACGAAACTCATGCCAATAGCTATGTGATTGAATGATTGACGGGTGGTTAAAAGAATCAGAGTATTAGAGCGTTGGAAAAAATATTTATCTAAAGATTTTTGTTTACTTATTTTATTTGAATAGGCTCGAGCCGGAACGTAGACGAACAGTGGAGATGGTTTTATATAAATACGACGTGGAAAATAGATGAACTGGTGGTGATATATATGAAGACGACGTGAAAAAATATATGAACTGGTGGTTGCCTATATTCAAGAGCCCCTACAGTAATCAATTGCGGTGCATACGGAATACCGGGCGGGCTTGTTCTTTGACAAGGCTTAATGCCCCCAAGTAGTTCCGGACACGACAACCAGCCGGGATCATCTTTCGAACCCCGGTGATCCAAGCAGATTACCGGGAAAGAAAACTGCTTTCATTCCCCAATGGTAGAATGGCGAGACGCTAACTTCAGCGAAGGAAAGGCATTGCCACAGACGTGAAGGACGAATACTTGGAGCGGATTTTTTTTAAAGAAATTATATAAAAAACCTGGAAACTATTTGTCTGTTTCTACGCCACAGGCTGAGATCCTTATCCCAATAAAAACATAGCGAAATTAAACCGAAGGTGAAAAACAATAATTAGTTAATTCAGTACTCTGGGACCTCTTAACCCTTGGGGTTCACAGGCGGTAGCGATAGTATCAAATTATTCAGTGAATTATTCCTCATATTATACATAACATTAATGAACACTTTGAAACTATTATTTATATATTTAAGACTAAAACTTAGAATTTGTTAATTTTTTTATAACAACTTGACATAGAATAATAAAGTGATTTAACATTTACTAACTCGGAATGTGAAGGAATATTTAATTCAGAAAGTGGGATTACTTTTAAAATAATCCTTGATCGTTATAGTACACTAATATTACTATTGGCATCGTTTGTTCATGGAATAAGCTTAATACACAAAACAATATTAAATGCATTCATTTAAATGATTATTACGATTAATTACAAATGTTATAAATTATTTCTAAAGACTAGAGCAGAGGGTTAAAAAAAAAAAAAAAGAAAAGAAAATTTTACTGACAGGTTAAACCATGGCATTATAAATGATATAAAGACCATACATATGATTCACTTGATTAATAATATTAAGCACGGAAGAAAATTAAAAGGATTCATGTAACAAAGTTCTCTTTTTCTTCATCCAGCTTGGCTTGTAACGTAGGCGCGCATTTTGAAGTTATTTGTAAGGCATAGTAACGTTTTGAGATTGGAAGTTGGAAATTCTGAAGTATATGAAACAATGATCAAACAGCGGCACGGGGATCCATACACGACGCTCTTCCGATCTAGACCAGCTCCTGGCAATTAGCCCATGAACATGGCGATTCACTGGTAAACTTCTTAATAAGATATTTGATTTATTATTAACTGCTGTGTTGTTTCGAGACTACCTCTCTCAAAACACGACCAAAGTTAGAATGTCCGTTTTTTCTAGAATTTGCCACTGCTGACCCTTTCCGACCTGTTTTTTGTTTTAGGCTCCACCTCGCTTTTCGGCTTCTGGACCAACAAATCAATTATCTGTTTCTAGCAATCTTTTAATTTTATACGCTATTTTCAAATCTCGATACATTAATTACATATAAAAATTCCTTACTAATTTTGAATACAACTTAATTGCTCTGAACATTTGTGCAAAGTAAAATTAGAGAATTAAAAACACTGATCAAAGGAATATGATTTTTGATCCAAGTATTTTTAGACGACTCTTATACCAATTTTAAAACTAAAATTTAAAAACAAATACGCCCGCACTGAAACTTTAAATTAAATGATATAAATTCACAAACCACGCACACACGAATATTATTTCATGGTTTGCGACATTTATATACGGAAACTTTACATATTTATTTATAAACTATAGAATATATAACTAAATTTTATTATAATTTGAAATAGACAAAACCTCACTGCGGGCGAACAGTAGCTTGAATTACCGTACATAAAAACACTTGAAACGAAGATCGGTTCTCCGATCTGTCTGTTTCAATATATATATATATATATAAATTATAATGTGTATGGGTGTATATTTTTCTGATAGAGAAAGTATACGCCGCTTTTACAAATAAACTTCAAAAGTACCACATTTGAAGCGTATTCTAATTAAAAAGACAACTAGCATAATTTTTCAGTGATTACAATCGTATACTTGAAATAAAGAGGTGAGCTTTAGTTATTACATTCTAAAAGATGAAAATATGGTGCACAAGAAGAGTGTGTAGAAGTTAAATTAGGGAAATTGTCAGCACCTGTATAAAAAAGTAGGATAGATATATTTAAAATTTATTTCATTTTGAGATTATATCCAAGTATAAAGCAATGCACTAATTTCTAATCTTTATAATAAAATCATTTAAAAGATTTACTACAAGACAATCCTTATAAACTTAAAATGTTTATTAAAAACATGATACTTATAAAATACATATATATAATGACAATTAATACTTTATACATAAAATATATTATGACAAATGATAATTTCAAGTACTATTAAATTAATGATGGATTGTTCTTCAGCTACATATTCTATAACTTTTTATAGTAAGAAATGGATTCTTCTTATTATATTTTTGATCTTTTTTTACATAGAGTTAACTATATATATAATTAAAAATTGTCTAGTTGTATATACTTTTCTAAAAATAAGTGAATTAGCTCTTCACTGTAAATTTCAAAATGAGTTTTCATTTTATAATTTAAATTTATATTAAGATTTCATCCTCATTTAAGATATATTCTTCTGGATGTTGGCATTCTAGTTAATTTTATGTAAAAAAGTTTAAAAATTACAATAAGAAGTGCTATTTTCTTACTACAAAAGTTATAGAACATAGCTATCAAGGGTCATTCAATTATTAATTTAGTAACCCATAAAATTACTTATAATTATATATGCATTATTTAAATACTTTTCTATTATTGTTTAATATGATGAACATATATAAAATGTCAAAACGTCGTACTGGATTCAGATCTTTTTCACATCTTTGGTCATACGTTTATGATTACATCCACCCACAAGGCTATCTTGTATGAAAATTGTCTAATGAGAAATATAGTACTATTAAATATTATTCAAAACATCAAATGATCACCATATCTTTTAATAAGAGTACCAAACCTTTCCATACAGTAATGCTACCAAGTATAGAAGCCTTCATGAACTGAATCCAACATCCCAGACAAGTTTCTAGCTTATGGCTTTCATCAGTCATGAGCCTTGGATTTGAGAGTACTGCATTTAGATCTTAGGATCTAATGCAACCCTTCAGCATCCACCTTTTACTTATTTGGTTAACTATAAGCTAGGAGCCCAAGATACACTATAATGTTTCCAACCCAAGCTCATTTGCTTGTATAGTCATATAGATCTGAACTTAGTTCAGCGTCTATAAATTTTGGTGTCTTTGGTTTTTCACAAATCACAGCCAACATTATTCTATGAGCAGGATAAGTATAAAACCATCAAAACATCATATGATCACCATTTTATATGCTTGAACATACTGTTAATAAGAGTACCAAACTCTCCATAAAATGTATTGCAATCACATTATCCAAAGGGGTTAATAAGCATTGAAAACCAGTATCATTATGAAATATTAATTTTTAATAATAGTACTCTTGCCTAATTACCAATCTTTTTTTGGACAGAAAACTTAATATATATATATATATTAGTAAAAAAATAATATTTTAAGATAAAGCATACTGATGTTAGATAATGATAAATTGATAAAAAAATATTGATTAAAGTTATTTTTCCTGTCTGACAATATGACACGATAATTTTAATAATATTAAAAAGAATAAACTATAGTTTACTGAAATTAAAACTTAAATATAATACTCATATTTAATAAAAATTCTTTAATTAAAATTTTTTTATAACATTCAAAATATTAATTTATATATATGTATCAAGATGCTGATGTGTTTTGAAAAGAAAAGCTTGTTTTAAAAAAGATTAGAATATAGCATTGCAAAATGTCAAATAAACAGATAAAACAGTGGTCTTCAACCATCGGGCTGCAGAAGTTTTCTGCCGGTCCGCTGCTAGACTGGCAAGAAAGTTTGTAATAACAAAATAATAAGATTTTAAACTTTTAATTAATATAAACAATTTTTATTTATTTTTTCATCGCATTTTTACCCAATTAAAAAAAAAGAAACAGAACAAAAACTAAATCTAATCAATCATACATAAATTAATTTGTTTTTCTATTTATCACAGATGTTTATGGGAGGGGGTGTAGAAAAAAGTTTTTTACTATACAAACTCCAGTTGTACCAATCACGGCCGCTTGTCAGTGTTGTTAAAAGAATAAAATGTAACGTGACTTTTTTTGATCTCTTAAAATTTTTCTACTCTCTCTTTTAATATTTCATTTTTAGTAATTTTTTTGGCTATACAGCAATTTTTTTTTTTTTTGGCTTTAACTTTTATTTTTGAAATCAATTTTTATTACCTTTTTTTAAAAATAAAAACCAAAAAATAAGTTCTGTCTCTAACTTTTACAAAGTATTTCTCAATATACCCCCACCACCCCAAAATAAAGATCAAAACTTTTGATTTTTTCAAGTTTTAGTTGTTGTTTTTTTTGTTTAAAATTAGGCCACTTTTTTTTTAGTCTGTAAGGCAATACCTTTTTTGCCTTTATTTGTATACTGCTGATATACTAAAACTTTTATTTTTAAACCAATTTCTATTACCTTTTTTAAAAAAAATAAAAACAAACAAAAAATAACTTTGGTGTCTATCTTTTGTCTCAGTGATGACAAATTATTTTTCAACCCACTCCCCCCCCCCCCCCAAAAAAATAAAATAAGATCAAAACTTTTTACTTTTTCAACATTCAGGTGAATAACATTTTATTCTTGCATGTTTTAACAATGAAATAATAAAGTTAAAATGCAAGCACATTAATGAGAACGATTGTTATTGTACTGTTTTCTGTAGCAGTATGACTGCGCAACTCGAGAAAGAGTGTTCAACATGTGAAGGTAAGCAACACCATTACAATACACAATAACTAGTATGCTGTTTTGGTCAGTTATAACAATTATGCTTATCTAAGGCTAAGCAAGTTACATCTTTAAAAAAATTTATCTGTAAACTTTTGCTGGTCAGTGAAATCTTATCCTTATTTTTGCCGGTCTGCAGGTGTGAAAAGGTTGAAGACCACTGGGATAAAGAACCAATATAAAATATATAAATGCACATATACACTTATGTTTATTTATATTCAATATCTATATTTGTTTGTTAGTGGATATATCTTTATTATTAGTGGCACTTGTAAATGAGTATAACTTCAATATGGTAAGATTGTTTGATTCCTGAATATGAAAAATAATTTACTGTTTTTTAGAATTTTTATGTTGACCATTTTTTTATTAGTCACTTATTTAATAATTTAGATGAATTCAATTCATATGTACATCTAATGGATCTATGTTTTTACATTAGTCTACCAAAAATCTATATTGTTGTATTATCTGATTTTTTTTAACCATTATATATCTGGCAAAAAATATCCAATGCTCTTCTCAGGTATTGGAATCAAATCTATTTCACATCTATACAGGTTAAAATTGTTTTTATGGTGCAATAGAAATGCAACTAATAGATATTCTTTGTCACTTTTGAAATTAATATATAAAAGTTTGTTTCAATCGATAGAATTCTGTATTGGAAATATAAGCAAAACATTCAAAATAAACTCTCTATTTGAAGTTTTATAGTTATATTTAGAAAAATTTTAAATATAGAAAATAAAAGCATACACAAAAAAGCATAATGTAAAATAAAGACCTCTCTCCTGAATGTATAAACATAAAAATAAATAAAAATAAAGTAACAACAATAAATATATTTGCATTCAAAAGAAGAATCTCTTTTAAATACAATCTTTATGTAAAGATTAAAGTACCACAGTAAATATATACATGTTTTTAAGAAAATAAAGCTCAGCTTTTTCCTACTTTATAATAGACTCCATGCCAAAAGTTGAATGTTATAAATTAATAATTTTTATCAAATGTTATTGTTGAAATATTTTAAATTCATTGAAATATCTGTTATATTTTTTATTTACCCCCCCCCCCCAGTTAGATGATAATAGACAATGACTAATAAAAATAATAAACTGTAAAGGCTTTTTGCATTCAAAAAACCTTTATATATATATCATTAAAACCAGTCAACACTTAGACAATCCCAGTATCAATAACAATCTCAAACTGTTGTCA
>JAQFVV010015023.1:0-21815 GCA_028023455.1 Epiperipatus broadwayi | reverse complement strand
ATTCCAATAAATATTTTTTTAATAAACAAAAAAAACTTCAAATCTGATATCATCTTTGAAGTCCTCTACTATTGATATGAAGACTTTTAAACAGAGGGCATTATTGGATATTTGTAATTGTATAATGGTTTAGATATCTGTATGATTATTTCAGTTAGTATTAATGGTAACTTTACTTTCATATATACATATCACATCGCATATATATATGTGTGTGTTAAATATTAGTTAATATAAAAATATTAAAAATACAGTGCATTAATATATTTGTTATATATATATTTAAATAGAAATTTCTAAAGGAAATTCTTGCAATGTTATATTGCTAAAACTATTAACATATGGTGTATCTGAACTTAGTGCAGTCTCATATGGCTATTTAAGTTAGATGGTTAGATTTTGAAGACATATAGATATCTGAAAATTTCAGATCTTCTACTTAATAATTAGAAAATAAAATTATACAACAAAGCTATATTTTTATATTAATAATATCCAAAATTCCTTATAACCATTTAGCATTAAATAAATGCATAACAAGAGCTAGTATTTTTAGATCTAATGTCTGAATATCCTAGCACATCTCTGATGACATCCAGTATCTAGAAACTGGTCTGGGAATTGGGATATTTGGAAAAGCTTGTTAAGAGCTATTCATGTTCATTATATAACATACATATATATATAATGAATTTATCTGCTTTTATATACAATAAAACAACTCAAATTATGCAAATATCCCTTGCAAATATCCCAAAAAACTTAATTCTTTAAACAAACAACTCAAATTATGCAAACATCCCCAAAAACTTAATTCTTTAAATTGTTTAATAGTTTAGGTTTAGTTTTATAAATTTTCAACAATATGCACCATACTTATAACTTAAGATTGCATGTTTGTTTTATGACATTTTTTATGGGTACTATGTATGTCACATCACCTTAATTTTTCTATCATTATATTCTTAGAAAACAATTTTAAATAGTTATTCTTAGCAAACAATATGATTCTATCAAAAAATCAAATATTAAATAAATATTTGGAATATAAAAGTGGTATTGCTAAATTAAATGATGTGGATTACAAAATATAATACCTCTAAATGTAATATTTATGTGCTCACTTTATATAAATATGTGAAATTAAAAATTACTATTTAATCAATAGTCCACTCTGTAAATGTGAAAAAAAAAATGTTGATAATTATATTAAGGATCTGGTCACATGTGATAATCAGAAGAATATTGTGCTTAATAATATAATCAGATTTAATCATAATGATAATAATCCTCTCCCCTCAATTTTGAACTAAAACATAAATCCTGGTTCTCAATAACATATGTGCCAGAATTATACATATTAAAAAATGAAGTTATTTTTTAAAAAATTTAATGCTATCTTTACAATGCCATGAAATTTAAATAAATTACTAATAATTCTAAAGATAAAATTGCAAATGGTGAAATAATATAAACAGTTTTTATGATTGGATTCCTAAACTCTTTTTGCTGTTTATTTTGATGAATTCTGAGTACAAAGTTAGATCAATATATGCAATTACACATATATAAAAAATAAAGGCAAATTATAATTCAAGATTTCATAATAATGAAAAAATATAAGATCATGCATTTAATACTTCAAACATTAAAGTTGTTCGTCAATAACATGAAGGTCAAAGAAACAAAAAAAATTAAAGGCATATGACATTATCTTTTTAAAATACGTATTGATCAACATGATATTATGGTCCAAATAATACGCGTGTATGGGCGTAATTTATTTTAAATGACCATTATTGTTGTTTGATTGCTATCAATCTATCCACAGTCTACAACCTATGATATAACACATGGAACTAAAAGTATACTGAACTAAAACTAAACTAGTAAACGGTTTTCAGTAATTAAGTTCTAACTAAAGGTTTTTTTTTTTATTTGTATAACATTTATAATAAATTTGATATAGACCTAAAAATTAAATATTTTCCATTAGGATATAATTACGATATAATAAATGTGGAATCTCAATACTATAATTTTATAGCATATATATATATATCAATGCAAATAATTCAATTTAAAAATACATTTTATTAGAAATAATATAATAGCTTTTAATAGCAAGAATTAATTTTATCTGAAAACTAATTTAATTTATATATAACTTAACTTCTTGTCTTTTGTTTAAAAAAAGACATTTGGGTGGAGGGAATAGGGACGAAATTACCTTAAAAATAAAAGCGGTTTTATATAAAATAAGATGTAGGTCTCCTCTGATTGTGGATTAATTATGTTTAAGATCTTTGCATAACCAAAAAATATATGTACAAAGTTATGTCAATATTTACAATTATATATAAATACAGGGCAAAATCTTATTATAATTCAGAATTCGGTGATGATACTTGATTATTAATTTGAAATTAATTTTGTTTTGTAATATAAAAGTTAGCTATTATATATAACGTTTAATATACATCACATGATCGCAATTCCATATATTAGCACAACTCAGTGCATACCAGAATAGTCAATGGATGCATGAAGTTTTGTGCATAAAATCCCTATCTAGTGCCTACTCATCCAATATCCCCAGAATAGTTTCTAGCTTGTGGTTTTCATCAGTAAGGAGCCTCAGATCTGATAGCACTGCACCTAAATCTTAGGATCTAGGTGCACGTAGATCTTAGAGATCCTAAGATATAAGTGCAGTGCTCTCACATCCAAGGCCCCTCACTGATGAAAGTCACAAGCTAGAAAATTGGATGAGTAGGCACTAGATAGGGATTTTATGCTCAAACTTCCCTGCATCCATTGATTACTTTGGCTTGCACTGAATAGCACTACTGTATGTAGAATTGGCCTCTGTGAAACACATTTAATATACTTCACAATAAGTTCAGTTGATAGTTATTTAATGTTCTGAATTATATAAAAGTTCAAATTGGAAAAACGATATGAATTAAAAATAATAATTTGGAATTTTATAAAACTAAAAATCATATATACTATACAAGTATGTGTGGTAACATTAGACAGCTTACTGTGATTTGATGAAAGGCAAAAGTTTTAGATGTTAGAGATAAAATGTAACAATAGAATAAAAATTTGATTTGTAGGTATTGTTTATAGTAATATGAGAGAGTGACAGTTGAGTATTTTTTTAGAGTGTAGGATATTAAAAAAACATCAGAATAAATTTTACAAATACTGAAATAAATTTATGGTTCACAAGAATGAAGGAGTTATAAATTTTATAACATTTTGTTTAGAGTTCTTATCACAAAAGTGGGGAATACAAGATAAATTAATAGTATTATAGATAAATTTTCACTATCTCTATACCACTTAGTGTAAGTTTTAATTAGAAATAACAGATACAACATAATAGTGCTTAATAAATTCCTATTCTGTGTGTCCTATGATATTCCCAAACTAAGTTCAAGATTATAGCTTTCATCAATGAGAAGCATTGGATATTGTACTCTCCTTCCAGCATCTACCATTTACCTCACTGTTATAGTATCAACCTAACAGCTCAACAAAAAAACAAATTTAAATGTTTTTCTATCTAATTCAACTTGTTTACAAAGTCACATAGATCTGAAACAAGTCTGAGGATATAAGATAGAAGAACATAGAATAAATATTTAATAAGTAGTATCATTTTTCATTTATTATTATTTACTAGATATTACAGCAAGTGTCACAGAAATGGTTAAAAAATTATGCCACCATAAGTAAGCTAAATTGGTGTGAGGTAATATTTTATTGGTTTATACCAAATTCTGTCTATAGAATAGAAGTATCCATAGTTATTAAAAAAGTAAGGACATCATACTACATAGAAACTGAACTGGTTTCAGATCTATATAACTATGCAAGCAAGTTGACTTAGATTGTAAACATTTAAATGTCTTTTAATTTGGGATGATAATTTGGACTGTATAACAGAGAAATAAATGATAGATACTGTAAGGCGAGTGCATTAGATTCTAAAGAACCATGTGTATTGGTACAAAATTTAAACCGCCACACAAATAAAAACCATAATCTTAGAAAGTAGTCTAGGATATTAGATAGAACAGCACATAATGAGGAATTAATAAGGCACTAACATCTTGAGTCTATGATTGCTTAATAAATCTTACAGTAAGAGATGTAAAGATGATAAAAATTATGATGTTGTAACAGCAATATGTGAGCTTAAGTCATATGATGAAGTCAGGATAATGGAATTATCTAAATATCATCTATTAAAATGGGGTTATAAGAAAAAAAAGAAATTAGTCAGTGCTAAAGAAATAGTTGGATAATAAGACATTAAAAACCGGTAGGCTTTTTGAAATATATAAAGAGTTCTGAGTATATAATTTATACATACAAACTTCGGGATTTTGTTTAAAGAGAAGTCATTTTATATGATATATATATATACAATTTTAATGCACAAATCAGCGCATAACAGCAGAGCTTCTTCAAATTAAATCACAATTTATTATAAACTTAATATAAATTATAATACATAATAAATAATGCCCGAGCGCTTTCAAGAGAACTTAGCTCTCATAATATAAAATAATCCAGTGCATAACGCTATACTGAAATAAATATACAAATATTAAGCAATTAAAACATCCCTCATGATTAAGAAATCCAATACTGCCCCCTGTGAACTAATATATAAATACGCTAATGTATTTATATATTAGTTCACAGGGGGCAGTATTGAATTTCTTAATCATGTGGGATGATTTAATTGCTTAATATTTGTGTGTATATATATATATGATATGTAAACCCATTTTCGTATTTCTTTTGTAAAATCTTTGAACCAATAAGCGTATTTTGTCAAATATATTGCATATGGAATTTTTGAATACTGCTATTTTACTGTTTTGTTTTTTTTTCTGATGAAAATTAGTCCTTTGAGTGAAATGTAAAAGTGGTTTTATATACAGGATTTTGTCTATATTTTTTATTTTTTTGTATAAGATTTCCTTTAGTTAGTCTTTATATTATATATAAGTACAGCAATAAATAATTTTATGAGTATATTCTTTAAGTAAACAGTAAAGTTCTAAGCAATATTAGATTAAAACAGAAAATCATTTATAAAAAAAATAATTCTTAAATGTGGTATGCACTATTCTTATATAATACAGACGTGCGTGTCATAATTGTTAAATTTTAAAAAGAAAAAAATTCCTAGATGATAAATTATTAGAACTGAACTGTCAATGAACTTATATGTCATAATATAAGCTGAATACATAACATATGGTTGTGACAGTTAGATGTCACATTAACTATCGTTTTGCAACCTGGTGATAGGGTTTTTTTTAAAAAAAAAATGACAAACTACACCTGAAAATTTGTAATATTATTCTCCTATTTTAAAAAAACCATCAAAAAATGTAACAAGTATTTTATGAATATAAATAATTATCATACTTTTAATTACTTATACATATATAAATATAGTAACAGGAATTCTTAAAGTAATGCAAAATATTACACAGAATGACTGTTGCAGAATTCTATATGCTTAGGCATATGTGATTTGAAATCGTTTATTTTTAACATATGTGCATTAGAGTTTCTTTACATTCTTCTCCAGAAAAGCTTTAGTATGGATCTTTTTTATATATTTACTGTGTATTTGTATAACACACACATAGCAGAATTACATTAAAATATTTATGTAAATCATGGATTAAGAGTACATGAGAGCATGATATTCTCTTATGAATAATAATAAAAATAAGTGGTGGTACTGGTGCTGGTGACAGCATTTGATTATCATCAAATTTGTAGCATGCAAAGCTGTTCAACAGTCTCTATAGACAAATATCTCAACACTCAGGATTTCATTGTACAAAACATTGTTTTTGTTGTTGAATATAAACATATCTATTAAACCATATTATTTTGAACATATGAACTAGAATGCAAGAATTGTGTAAATGGATTTTTTTTGTATGTTGTTATCATATCAAATGAAGTAAATAAATAGTTTATCGACATATAAAATCATGTATTGTCCGTTTCCTGTGTTTCAACTGTTTTTCCCCATTTTCGGGGATCTATAACAGGAAATACATATCTATATATGGTGCTCTAAATGCAGATATCTTCCATGTATCAAGCATTGACACATCAAATTCACAGTAGTGAGATATATTAACTATACATTGTTGTATTTTACTTACATGTTCCTCTCTCTTCTCCCTTTATTATGAAGCTTCCTTTTTGCATGCTGGGTATGGGTTTTCAGGAGGATAAGAGACATCTGGAGCACCAGTGGACAGAATACTGTTTGAATCCATTTAACCTGCCCCAAATTGTGGGTTTGTTCCTCCTTTAACTATTTTGTCTGGCATCTATATCGATTGTCTGAAGTTCCTGTCTATACATTTCAATCTATTTGGGAACTAGTGTGGATTGTTTTTCTACACTTTAACAATTTATTTGAATACAATTTGAGGATTCCATATTGATTGCATTTTATTTTGTATTCATGTCTAACACCGTTGATCCTATTTAAAATGGGTTTATATTTTTTTGTGTAAAGGTATTATTTTACCATCCTTTCTCTGTGGTTTTTTACCTTATCCGACATTCTAATATCAAAATTTTTATGTCCAAATTCTTTATAATATATATATATATGGGTTGTTAAGTAATTGGGATTTGGATATTGAGTACGAATATAAAATAAGTAATATTAATAATAGAATAAATAGGGCAATAAATTTATGTTCTGAAGAAAAATTATTTTAAAAAAAAATAATAATATAAAGGAGAAAGGTATAAAAAATGATTATCCTGTTAAAGTTATTGATAAATTATGTGATAAAAATATTACACTAGTAATAAGGAAGATGAATAATAGGAAAGATATACAGAATATAATATATAGTAGTTATAATGTTCATGAAGTACATTTTTTGACATTAAAAAAATTATGAAGAAATAATAAATATAAGCGACAAAATAAATTAATTATTAAACCTGTATATAAAAAGAAATGTAATTTAGGGAATTTAATTAATAAAACAGAATTTCAAAAAATTGAAAAAATGAATGGAATTTATATTATAGAATATTTGAATTGTAAGAGGGAGGAAAAAATATTTCATAAGTAGATTAAAAACTAGATTTAAACAAAATTTAAATGATAAAAATTTTGATATTGGATGTTGGAGGGGTTGGAAGCTGTGGAGAGGGGATGGTAAAATGGTGTTTTTACATAAAAAGATATGAACCTGTTTAAATAAGATTGGTGGTGTTAGATGGGAGTATGTGATAAGATGTAATTAATATGGAATTTTTGAATTGTATTTGAATAGATTGTTAAAGGGTGGAGAGGTAGTTGCATTGTTTTTTAAATGGATTTAAAAGTATAAGCGGGAATTGTATGTGGTTGATATGGAAGTTGGATGGAATGGTTAAAGGAGGAATGAATTTGTAATTGAGGGTGGGTTAAATGGATTTGGATGGTATTTTGTTTGCTGGTGTTTTGGATGATTTCTAATATTTTTTTGAACATTTATACTTGGTATATGGAGGGGAAGTTTTGTAGTGGGGGGAGGGAGGATGTAAGTAAAATGTGGTAGTGTATAGTTAATGTGTTTTGTTGTTGTGAATTTGATGTGTTGATGTTTGATGTGTGGAGGAGATTTGTATTTTGAGTGTTATGTAGAGATATGTATTTTTTGTTATAGGTCCTTGGAGGTGACTGTGATGGAGAGAAGGAACGGTTAGAGCATTAGAGATGTGTAATATGTGATTTTATATTTTAACAGTCAGATTCATATTCTTCGTTAACTTAGTGCAGAATTCAACCACAACACAGAAAAGCAGCACCATAGAAGAGAATAGAATAGAATAGAGTTTTCCCGAGTAGTTGGAGTAATACAAGAGTAAGATTATTATTTAAAGGAAAGAGTAAGGATCATAGAAAGTTGAATAATTATAGACCAATAGTGGTAACATCAGTTTTATATAAAGTTTTCTCATATATGGTGACTAGAAGAGTGGTAAAATGGATGGAAGGGAATAATGTAGTGGGGGAAATGCAAGGAGGTTTTAGATTAAATAGGCATATAGGAGATAGTTTATTTGTAGTTATGCAACTTAAGGATATGAGTAGGAATTTGGGTAAACAGTTATATATGAGTTTTATAGATATAGAGAAGGCATATGATAGAGTAGATAGAAATAGATTATGGATAAGTTTAGCAAATTTGGGAATGGATAAAGAATAGGGGGTTAGAGAAATGGAGAAATGGTATGGAGAGTAAAAAGAGTTTAAATATATATAGAAATAAACAGAATATTAGGTGTGAGTTAAGATATGATAATAGTAAGGAAAGTAGTTTATTATTATCTTAGCTACAAGGGAATGTACATGTAAATGGAAAAAAATGGGTGATTTATTTTGTAAATTATGTAAGGAAGGAATAGAAAATATTAGGCATTTGTTAATTGAATGTAAATGCTTGAAAACAGAAAGGGTACATATAATGAAGTTATGGAAGAATAAATATGAAAAAGTGATTATACAGAAAGTGAGTTATTGGTTTTTATGCTAGGTTTGAGAAAATATAAAGGGGATTTAGATATATAGTTATAGAGTTGATAAAGATTATGTTGTGGAAATGGGATGGAGCAGAATATGGGAAAATTTAGAGTGGGGAATGGAAAATAAAGTGGCTAACAGGTTTATCTGGGCATAATTGCTGAGATATTCTTGACTTTGTTTAAGGAGAAGCCACAATACATCACATCACAGTGGTGGCAGCAGCAGTGGTAGCATCTGCAGTAGTGGCAGTGGTGGCAATGGAAGCAGTGGAAATGACAGCAATGGCAATGGAAGCAGCAACAATAATAATAACAATAATTATTATTAATTGAATAGTTTATTGTTCAGGAATTTATAAGCAGTTTAAGCACCAGAACTAATGGAATGAAATTATAACCCACAAATGCTGATCTTTTTGCCACTCTATCATGTCATCAAACTACAAGGGAACTTTATAATTATTCATTTGCTTTTATTTTTTATAACCAGACATCAAACAACATCATAATGACTCAGATTATCTGGAATTATTTTAATCTCCACTAAACTACTTAGATATTCATTTACTGATCAATACATGTATTGCTTGGAGAATTTCACAGCATAATGATAATACATTCTTATCACCTTAGATTCAAATATCAAATAAGTAATTCTTAAGTAGTTTTTAAGATATGAAATAATCTCATGATTGGTTTATATTCAGTCTAATCAGAAATCTAAATTTGGTCCATAAATGAATGTTTAGGCAATTTTAGTTCACAAATTTATCAAAGATGGAAAGCCATTTACATCTTCACCGCCTGGCTTTTCCCATGATAGTAAATAATTGCTCTGTTTTAAAGCATTTCTTTAAAACTGTTCAAAGAAATGTCTCGGCAACCAATTACACTTTGAATCACTAGTCACAGTGTAGAAAAGCTAGTACCCTATTCACTAGATCTGTAGGCCATTTGGTATTATTAAATAAATGACACTGTTAACCAAAATTACTGTGAATAAATTATAAATTGTTGGCTTAAATATTACATTCTAGCCATATATTTAATTTTTTCTCCTAAACAGAAGTAAAAGACAATTATGTATGAAAGAATTTCTCAGTTCTTAAAAAGAAAAAAATTCATATCCACTGTTATTCCCTAATGTTGTTCAAATAACTCTTGGACTAATTTTTAGAATAAAAATAAAGAAGATTTATTTGTATTGCAAATGACATTTCATGTGTATGGGAAAAAATCCTTGTTTTATTTTTTTCTTCTCATAAAACAAATAGCTATGTATATGTTTTTAGACTGAAGTTGGGCTGGATATATTGCTAGAAGAGATGATAATAGATGGACAATTGAAATCTTAAAGTGGATTCCAAGAGATATAAAAGATCCAGTAAAAGAGAATGTATGAAATAGATGAATGAAATAAAAAAGTGTGCAGAAATGATAGGGAGAAAATGGGCCAGAGATTGGAGAACATGGATTAAACTTGGAGAGACCTTCATTCTGCAATGAATTGATAATGATTGACAATGACGATGTTTTCAGACTATATCCTTATCATATATCTCTGATATCATCTGGGATATTAAGTTTTACTGCCTCACTTATGATCTGTATAAACCTGATGATAAATTCTATTAGTAATCACGTACAATTTTTATATTGATGTTGAAAAAACTAAGTATTTATTTTTTGTATTTTTTGCTCTTTTTATTATACATATAAGGATTATAATTTCACTTGATGCTTAGGTGTTTACTTTTACTAAAATAAATATCAATAGAAAATTAATCTTGAAGCTTGTTGTTATTAAAAAGATAGTTTTCATATCACAATAGCTAAAACATCCCATCTTAACCTTATGTGATTTGATTTAGTAAAGTGTTAAAGTGAATGGACCGAAGGTCCATTGAGTATTACCCAGTTTTTGATGCTGGAATTCAAATGAATTCCTGAATTATAAATTATTCTATTATTTTTTCTTTAATATTACTATTTTATATACTTATATACATTATGTATATGAAAAATAGTTATCCATCAGCTGTTATTAAGAAAGCATTAAATAGACAATAAAAGGAACCATCAAAAGGAAAAACAATTATTGGTACTGTAATGTATTCACATATATCAAAAATAGCAGACAAATTAAGAAAAATCTGCAATCAGTATAATATCAAAACAGCTGTCAACAGCTATACCACATTATGAGGAATTCTAATACCTACAAAGCTTAAACTTGAAATACTGAAAAGCATAGCTGTATGTATGAAATACCATGTGAATTTGGAAGAATATATATTGAGGAGATCAGTCAACCCATTGAAAAGTGATTACATGAAACCAAACTGATGATTAGAAGAGAGAAAACAGATGTGTCTAAAATAGCAAACCATGTATATACAAATGAACATGTGTTCAATTAGGGAAAATACAAAAATATTAGATAGAGAGGAAAATGTATAAAGAAAAAGATTCAAAGAATCTTCTCACATGACAATGACAAATAACACTATATGTCAACCTAGTGTGAATATACATAATGTATGGAAACCATTAATCAACTTTGCTCTTAGGAAAAAGTGGAAAAATTAGGGAGCGCTCACGATAAGTATATGAAATTTTTACTGACTATCACCTTTCGCAGAACTCAGTTGGTTAGAGCATTACCTTAAAATTCAATATTCAAGAATTTAAGAATCTAAATTCAATTCTTATGCTAGTACTGTCACTGGTGAGAACAGTAATACCTGAAGAAGAGAGAAAAAAATACCTCTTGAAACATGGTGCATATACTAACCTGTGTGCTAACAGTTGAATATAATTGGAACATTTAAAGAAAGTTAATTTTTTCTAAAGACTTTAATACTTAATATTACATGATGGAAATATACCAATATGTAATTACAACAAAAATACCATCCTCACAAATCTTTAGGAAAACAATACAAAAAAATATAATTTACAAAAGTATAGGGGGGAGGGTCTTATTGTAGGAATACAGTTACACAACAAAACTATTAATATTTAACTAGCAGACATTTACAAACCGTTTTTTTTTTAGTATTGGGGATGAATTCAAGGGCTCAGCTAATGAATTTTAACTCTTGTTATGCCCAAAGACTTTCCAAATAATAATTTAAATTGGGATAGTCCTTAAAGAGATCCTTTAACATTAGGAAACAGAAGATTATTTTACTCTGCAGTCAAGAATGAAAGGAAAACCCTTAATTAACTTCTTTATTTATACTAGAGTGAGATAATAAAAATGTTCATATAATGTTTATCCAGATAGAGTTATTTCTAATCCCAGGCAGTAATAGATCTTCCGTTTGGAATTTTCCAGACGATATTATATAAAATATTAAATATTTAATTAAAATCTAACGTCAGCAGTTTTTACAATTCTATTAGGTTTATATATATATATGACAATAATAATAATATATACATGCACATATACATTTAGTTGTAATATATTTACAATAATTCTTTATATACATACATATATACATTTAACGATATACAAATATCTATACATATAGTTTTGCTTGTAATTATATATAGCAGAAAGTTTGTTTGTTTAAAAATGAAGTTAACCAACTCTTAATTTGAATAAAATTTTGTTTTCTTGCAGTTTTAACAGAACTTTATTATATTTTTTACACGTATTGGATAAATACGCAATATCATTTTCTAATATTTCGGCATTAAAAATAATTTGATATTTGACTGTATCAAAATGAATTTTGGTATGGAAAAATCGAGTGAGACAATATCCCTTAGACAAACATCTGATGTCTGTATGCAATAACAAATATCGTATGCTTTATATTTTTCATTGCATAATTCTCTAACTAAACTGTCGTTTAAAGAATGTGTTTCGATTTTATTAGTTAGGAATATTAAAAAAATTATAGATTGGTTTAATCTATTGCTCATTTTTTTTTTTGGCTACTAAGGAAAAGGTTAGAAAGTTTTCGTTTTAATAAATTAGTAAATTCATTCTGTCTTTCTAATGTTGCTGTCACTCTGTCAGTGTAATGTTAGATATTGATATATCTTTTTCATTTAAAAATAATCTGCTGTCAAGTGTTGTTAGCCGAGAGGTCATCGCAGCCACCTTGCAAGCAAGTAGTTGGTTGCAGACGGTTGTAGGTTCGCCTCCGGCCGATGCTATGAATAATAATAATAATAATAATAATAATAATAATAATAATAATAATAATAATAATAATAATCTGAACCCTTAGTGCGTGTAGTTAGTGTACTTTCATCTAATTGCAACATAAATTTGGTGGTCTTGACGGAATTGTTCTTCAATATATTTAGCCATCTCATCAATTCTCTTTACAATATAATAAACGCCTACAAGTTGAAAAAGAATAGTAAAAATGAATGAAGGACAATAGTCATGATGAAACCGAAAGTATAAAAATAAAAACCTTATCTAGTGATAACAAAGTCAATCAGTTATAGTCTAATTAAATATAATAGGAATATCAAGAAGTAAAAATATAGTTGAGTATGGTTTCCATTTCAATAATGTAAAAATGAAGAAATATAAAAATTGAAATATGGCATTATAGAATAAAATAATCAAGCATAGAAGCATTTCAGTTGCAAACAAAAGTGTAAACTAAAATCACGTCCAAAAATGGAAGATATATACAAAATAAATGTTGTTATAAAAATCCAAAACTAAAAACATTAAGAAACTAAGTACTATATATAATTATGGAAACGTTCGTAAATATAAATGTAATAAACTTCGAACACCCACATATAGATATGCTTTTATGAGATATAAAATAAAAGTGGGGGTGGTTTTTTTTTATTTTACATCTAGTAAATCATATCTCTATATGTATGCTTAAAGTTTATATATATATAACCTATGAAATTATCAAATCTTGTTTGAAACGTTAAATATATAGTCATATACATCAATGCAAAGAGTAAGACTGCACTTGTTTTACGACTCGATATACCAGTTGAATTAAATCAACTAATTTCTAATTTAAATATTATGCCAGTCTCTTTTTATGTGTTGAATGAAGCTTATATAAACATTAGAGAGCAGTTAGAACAAATAATATATAGCATTTCACTAATTCTAAAAATTGTGCATTAATAAGTATGATGGTATAGATTTACATTTATTTGTGATTTGAATAGCTAGTGTTTATATATATACAACCATTAAATGTCTGTATTTTTAAATCATATAATAATAATTCAAACAAATATATTTAACACAATATTCAAAATTAAATAATATATTCTTTACCAGAAGTACTTTAAATTGTTTCACTGACAGTCTTTATCAACTGTTAATATAAATGTACAAAAAATAAAAACTTACATTACCCATCATTCAATCTATTCAAATTTCCCACAATTCTGTTGTCTTTATATTAGCTGATTGTTTATTCATTAAACCACTTCTATTCCTAGATATCATCATTGCCTCTTTAATTTTACGTTTTTCACTACACCTTTCAATTTGAATAATTTTTATATCTCTATTATTAAATTTAAAACCATAATTACATGTTTTATTATGATCAAATATAATTGATGGAGTATTCATATTTACCGAAGATATATTTTCTTTCTGTACACATTTATATAATGTCTTATGATCATTATATCGTTTTTGTAATGTACATTTGGATTCCCCTATATATTTTATTCCACAACCACATTCCAACATATATACAACAGAACTTAAGAGCAAACTTAGAAATCTTGGCTTTGGAGTTATTTATCATATCATTTATATTATTTGAAGAGAAAAAAGAAATTCTACACAAACCACTATAAAGCTTATTAATTAATTTAGCTTGTTGATTAGATATAAAAGGAATAGAAATCCATTTATCACTTTTTAATTTACTTAATATTTTCTTATTATTACTTTTATTTTGATTATATTTTGTAATTGTATTATAAATAATATTCCTTCCATAACCAACATTCAACATATCAGTAATATATACATTAATATTTTCAATTTTACCACTAATAAATTTGCACAAATAATCATTTCTAAACAAAAATGACTTCAAACCAGCTAATTTATGACTCATATGGTAAAGAATATATTATTTAATTTTGAATACTGTGTTAAATATATTTGTTTGAATTATTAATATATATATATATATATATATATATATATATATATATATATATATATATATATATATATATATATATATATATATATATAATTAGAGGGATTTGAATTCAGACTTTCAAGCTTACTTAGGTCATCCACTCCATTCTTTACAACTAATATATACAACCAAATACATGTAAAAAATGATCTCCAATATCTCTATTTCATGCTGAATCATCACTCATCAATTGATCCAGATCAACCAACTGATGAGTACTGGTTTAGCACAAAATACTTTTATTGGAAATATTTTTTTATGTATATGGTCATAAATATTGTCTGTAAAGGATGAAATAAATGACTAAGGAACTTTTAAAGTCTGGGTTCAAGTCTCTTCTCATTACATTTAGATTAAAAATATAATATACTTGTATTCAAATATTATATATATTATATTTATATATATATACACTTATTGGAAGTTTCCAAAAATGTTTTATTAACTAGAAGAAAACGACATGCACACACTTATTGGAAGTTTCCAAAAATGTTTTATTAACTAGAAGAAAACACTTTGACTTCTTCCTAAGGCATTAATAAAATCAACTTAAGCAAATTACTAAAGTCCATTTCAGATGTTATTACCCTTGTAGCTGCCCTTACCTACGATTACTTAACCTTGTAATTTAATTTGAATAGGTTTCCCAAAAATATATCATGGTCAATGTGGCAATTTTATTGGATTTTACTTTGAATTTCAAATTAAAAAATACCATGAATTTCCTTCTCAGATATTTTTATTGTTTTTAATTGAAGCGTCAGTATGCATTTTCATGGGAGGATGTATATGTTTTATATTCAGAATTACAGCAGATAAATGAAAGATCAGTAAAAAGAAATGATTACTCAGTAGTCTTGTTTATTACTGGGTAGTGAGAACCTGGGCAATTTTCCATACTTATTTTATTCTCTAATTATCAATAGCAAAATATGCATTTACTGATCAACATCGAATAAGTAATTGGATGGACTATGCCCTGTATGATTTAATTCATTGGTAAAATGTCAGCTATTTGAATGTAAAATCCTTGGATTGATTCTGGCACTTTTGGGCTTGTCAAACTTCTTATGAACTCTGGAATAATAAAAGTCGTTTGATTATTTACTTTTGTTTTTGGAGTAGTTAAGTGGATTGTCTATGAAATGATTATATGAAAAAAATAACCTAAGACAAACAAAATTTTATCATCCTAGATTCAAGCTCAGATAAAAGGCGTAGCAGTTGGACACCCATTAATAAAAAAATAAAAAATTATATAAATATAAAAAAGTACTTTTGAACAAATAAGATAGCATTTAAATATTGTCTTGAGAGATTTTAAGGCCAGAAATTGAAAATGATCAGAACATAATATTGTGATGAAATTTTGATGTTAAGACAGAAATGGAGAAGGGACTGTATATTATAAATGTTGTTTTTTTTTGGGGGGGGAGCTAAACAAGAAATAAAAGGATCCAAATAAAGACACAATAGAGTTGTATTATATTTTGAGTTAATGGAAAATATATATTTTAAAATTGCAACGTGTTTAATACTTAACAATTTCAACATAAGAAGTGATTATCGAATCCATAAGAAAGTAGTGATGCAAAACTGTGAAAAACAGAAGTTGTTAACAAAGATAGTAAAAATAGTTGATATCTTTTACTTTCAAAAATACCCTAGTAAATTTAAGTAAGGACGTAGTAAATCATTTTGAATATTGAAAGTAATTGAAGACGATTTAGAATTGAAGAGACAAATTAGAAAATAATAAATATTTCTTAATAACAGCTGATCTCAGAAGCTGTAAATTAGTCATTTCCAAATAAACTTCAATTACAATAAAATAACGTCTAAATAATAAATGAAAAAAGTATGAATCATTTAAAAAACTTAATATCTTAGAAATCTGTAAAATAATAGGCAAAAAGAAAAAGGACTGAAGGTATAAACTATAAAAAATATAACTGTTACCGTAAGTAAAATGATCGTTAAAATATATCAAAAAGAATATATTAGAAAATAGAAATTAATACCTTTTCATCAGGTCTACATTATAAGATGTTATTAAAATCTTTATGAAGAATATATTCAGAAAATATTGGATTGAAATCAGTCAAAGAATAAATTCGATTTAAAAGTTATCATAGTTCACTATATGGTATGCAAACTTTTTACGCTTACGACTCTTTGTCTGATTCGACCCATTCATTATTCGTTTTCACTTTATCTAAATTATAAGTACGAGAAGGTAAAGAATATTCATACTAAAATAATAATAGTTTTAACTAATATACAAATTTATGATTTCTAGTATTTTAGTACTAAGGATATATGATTTGAAATGAAATTTTTGAAACAAATTGTATATTTATAAAACAATTGATTCATACAAAAACAATTGGTACTTACATATTAGACCTGCAATGCTGGAGACATGCTACACCTTTTCATATTTGTGATAAATGTCTAACTTTGCAATCCCATCAAATAAACCCTGCAATCTCATCTGATCTCATCCAATAATGTGATAAATTTATACTTTCATTTATTGTCGGATTTCTTCAGTCTTCTCAAAGTGTTTTTTACTTCAGTGCTGATTTACTTTTCCATTTTCTGATTAATACAACAATTGTTTAAACAGTACAAAATGATGAATATTTGGAGTTTATCCACTACCGAGATCAATGCAGTCAAGTACATTCATACTTCAGACAAGCAATGCCATTGTAACATTTGAGAATGGAATAATAAAATAGACTTTGGTAAGGAAACATAGTTGGAGAGTTACAGAATTCCATTTTTGACAGCAATCCACTTTAGTTACAGCTGGGCCCACAAATTAACATTCATAGAATGGGGGAAATAGAGCTTGGTTTAACGAACATGACTGTAATAACTATATAAGAGAAGATTATACCAGTGTGATGATATTGTGAAAAAAACATAAAATTGGAAGCTCTAACAAAACCTTTGAAATTGGTGAGAGCCTTTTGCACAAAAAGATAAGAAAACAAGCAGGACAAATTCTTCTGAAACAGTGAATGTTTGATGGCTTGTACAGGGAGACCATTGAGTGTTTCATCTGGGAATTTACAATAGAACAGTGGAAACTCTGCTGGATCAAATAAAATGTGGAAGAGAAATCAACAAAATATTCAGATTGTTGGAAAGATTATAAAACTGCTGAATGACAAGCTGCCAGTTATGATCATTTGCATGTGAATTATGTGTTAAATAATTCTCCATTTTGAAAAATAAACATAAAAAATTTACTTTAAGCCACTATTTTGAAATAAAATTTTATCCACTTAAAATAAAATAGAACAGACATATGATTGTTTCATCATGACAATTGCTGTTACATATTACACAGTAAGTATGTTGTTATTTTAAGCATTTTGTAATTTCATTACAGTCTTAAATAGTTGTATTTAAAGTAACATTTGGGAATTCCTTAATGCCATGTCATATTTAATATTTTTGTATGAAATTTATATTTTTAGTATTGTCAAAGTGTACTTTTTCAGATTTAGTCTGGTGCAATTAGGTCATGTATTAGAGTTGTTGTGCCTTTTCATATATGTATTCTGACTGCCAATAACTTTGTAAATCTTATGAAAATATCATGATCACATGGTCCATTTTAATGAATTTATCATTTTGAGTTGTACAAGTTTCAGTGTACACATTATTGAGTCAGATCACAAGATTAGAAAGTTACCAGCAGATCCTTATTAATGTGAAAAAGCATAGCAGGTCTAATACATTGCAGGTCTAATATATGTGTACCAAAGAATTTATTTTCATATGACTGTTATCTATTTTTAAGGATTAAATTCTTTCAAAAAAAACTTTTTGTTGTCGAAAATTTATAGAATTTCTTTACAAACTCATGACCTCCAGAGAAGTTACAGCTCAGAGTTGAGTACCACTGTACTAGATTATTTCTAATTACTAAAAAAATTCATAGAAAAAGTGATGGCTATGAGTTATCATTTACACAAACATGCATTCTGCCTTATCGGGCACTGAGAAGAAAGATCAGGTGTTTCTTGATCTTAAACTCAGAGGTAAAAAGCCAATAAACTCACCTAGCTGGCTAATGTGTTGGTGAGCAGCCCATCCATGTTTGTATGCTATATGAATAATCACATAGTAATAACAGCTGCAACGACAAGAACATATGGAGACCACATGTGAGATGGATGGATGAAATAAGAAAGTGTGCAGGGGTGATGTAGAGAAGAGGAAGCTAAAGATCGAAGATGGATTGAACTTGGAGAGACTTTCATCCTGCAGTGGATTGATAATGGTTGATGATGATGATGATGAGTTATCAAATTTAAGTTTTTGAATATTATAATGTAAACACAAGACATTGCTAAATTTTATTGTACTTTTATAAAATATATCAGCAATGATTAGATTACAAGATGACACAAAAAAAGATTAGTAATGGCAAAGATTTATGACAAAATAATTCTATTCTCTTCTTCCAAACTCCTTTTTATAAAAATTTTACTATGTGAAATTTTATAAATAACAATGGAGTTTGTTTTGAAGATTTATTGAGGACTATAATGATTCCAATTGCTAAAAAGGAAGAAAGCTGTTAGACATGAAAAGTACATGGCAATAAGCTTGTTATCTCATGCTTCAATAGTATTTATGAGGATTTTAATTAATGTATAAGAAAGTAGAATATTATATTAGAGAAGAAAAGTTTGGTTTTCAGATAGAAAAAAGTGCAAGAAATACTATTGGTGTTGTTAAACAATTATAGAGATATATATTGAAAAAGATAAAAGTAATGGTATATGTTTTTTGCATTTGGAAAAAGAATTTGATGTAGTGATCTGGGATAAATTTATGACCATTTTAAAGAATAAAGGAGTATTTGTAAAAGAGGTATTTGTTTGGAATATATATATATTGGGAAAAGAAGAACAGTCAACCTAATAAAACTGAAGAAATGAATATAAAAGAGAAATTAGATAAGGATGCTGTATGTCATCAGTGCTTATTGATATTTATTTAGAAGACATGTTGAATAAATATTTGGAATGTGGAAGAGGAAACAAAATAATAAAATTTGTAATATTTGCTGGAGTAATGTTGACTCTTGTGGCTAAGGATAAAAGTATTCTTTCGAATATGTTGAATAAATTGGAGGCAGGTTGTATAGAATGTGAAATAAAGATTAATGTTGAAAAATATCACATCTTTATGGCTAGGAAGGCTACTAAAAATTTTATATAAGTTGAAAATCATAATATGAAAGCTACTAAAATGCTATATGTTGAAATTCGTGATAATATATTTCAATGGGTAAATGGATTAGATGTTTGGATGTTGTTGATTGTGGTTGAAAGAAAATAAAGTTAAACATTTATTTAAAAAAGAAAATATTTTATGTTTCTTTGAAGAGAGGATTAAAAAAACTTTTGATCAAATGCTGTGTATGAAGTGTACTATGGTATGGTTATGAAATGTGTCCAAATAGTAAACAAATAGAAACAGATTGAAAGTTTTTGAAATGTTATCATGGAGAAAGATAAGAAAAATTAATTCGATGAATAAAATGACAAATGTAAGAAGTTTTGGAAGAAGTCATAAAAAAAAGATCGATTGAGGTAATTAACGGTAGAAAAAAAATTGGATTGAGCATATATTAAAGATGAAAGATGTTTTGTAAGAAATTGTGAATGGAAACGAAAAGAAAGGTTGGAAAATATTGAGAATATAAGAGATGAAAAGAGATTTGTGAGAAATGAAAATCTGGGCACTCAAGAAAACAGATTTGAGACCTGAATGAATTTGCTATGTGACTATTCTCTGAACCCAGCTATAGGACTATGTGTTAAAATTTGGATTAATTATTAAAATAGAGTGTTTGCTTTTTTTTTTTTTACTAATACTGTTGTATTTTTATTTAAAGTCTCTTAGTGATATTCAATTAAGTTTTAAATGTGAAGATTAATGTGTTTAGAGTGAATTATTAACTTTAGGAAAGTTAATATTTTTTTTATATTCTATTATTGATTTAAATAATAACAATACATTACATTGGTATAAAAATTACATCCTAACTTAAGACAATTAAAATTTTACGGAATTGGCGAATGGAGGTGATTGTTGAGATAGTTTAACCTAATTTTATATAATTTTAACTTTTGTCAAGAAAACTTTATTATACATAGGGGGTTTTGAACTCAGACTTTCACACGATCCTCAACTATTCACGATATCTCGCACTGCTGACACACTTGGTTATACATATGTTGAAAAGATAAACAATCACAAATACACGTATTTCGTACTGAACCAGCACTCGTCAGTTAGTCCAGATTATCATCTCCACACATATTCAATCATCTGGACTAATTAACGAGTGCTGGTTTAGCACGAAATACATATATTGGTGATTGTTTATCTGTTCAACATGTGCGTGATTAAGTGTGTCAGCAGTATGAGATAGAATGGATAGTTAGAGGGTCGTGTGAAAGTCTGAGTTCAAAACCCCCTATATATTACATATTGGAGTGCAGGTATGAAAAAGCCTGTACTATAGAAAAAAAATTATATATTTTTATTATTTTTTTAAAAAACTAGATTTTAAAGAAATTTATTAGCCACAAAATTGTAAAAATGTTTTTGTATAATTATAAGATTTTTTTATAAATATATTTATGATTTAAAATTAGACTGCATGAAAATTTAATTACCATAATATTATTCAATAAATTAAGAATTATAAGTTAATAAAAATAAATAACAATATGATAATAAAAATAAAATAACTATTTATATAATGGTTCAAAATTTATATATATATATAATACTATATAAACTCTTCTCATTCCTGATATCTACATTCACTTTTATGTATTAATTTCCAATAATATTGTTTGATTTGCTGATTTTTATAAAATATTAATTATAAAAATAGATATTTATGCAGCTCTATAATTCAGATATGGACTTATAAACGTGTGCATAGGTGCACTTAAATAAATCAATAAATAAATAAATTATACTTTTGTTCAATAGACAAAACTCTCC
>JAQFVV010015022.1:0-21851 GCA_028023455.1 Epiperipatus broadwayi | reverse complement strand
TATTGTAGAGACAAATGTGCTGAGCAAGTATTTATTGGAAAAGTTCGTTATATGTAATTTTATAAAATTGTGTTTTAAATTATTTTTGCTATTAAACTCCACTTTTCTTTTAAATCCAATATGGAAGATGCGATTGTAATTAGTCAAAATTAATTAAAGGTGAGAAGCGTAATCTTGTATAATATTCTAACATAGCTTTAATTAAAAGTTTCTCTAAAATCAAAAGTAAAAACTAAACTTAATTGATTTACTTTTGTTACAAACATTTTTGTTTTATCAATTTAATTTCGAATTGAAAACTTATCTCACAATGGCATCTTCCAGCACAATGGGTACATCGTATATCCAAATTCTTTTAAAAATTAATTGAATTAGAAAATGATTAGCAATGACCAATCAGAAAAGGATTCCAAAAATACCAGGGCATGGAATAATTATGAATTAATTTGGAGAGTAACTAAGACAGTCAATGAGAGCAGTCACCAAGAAAATTTGTGTTCGTTAATTTCAATGTGTACTGAGTAAATCTAAGTTGCCTTTCTCACCATTCGAGATAGCCTTCCCTGGAATCTGTGCCCATGGATCCCGATACTCATAGACTATAATCATATGCCTATTTGTTAAATAATAAACTTATTGCCTGCCTGAATAACTATGCTTGACAAACTAGATCTAGTCTCCGAGGGAATTGAAATCATCAAAAGAACCACCACGTTTTACAGAGGTAATCATTTCAAATGCTGCTAGACTCTTAAAGTTACCATAAATAATTTTAACTCTCACCTATCTCTTTCTTTAAACATTTTGTAAAGCTTTCATTTGTAAAATTTAATATTAGTTATGAATCAATTTGTAAAATTCTTACCTTTTTGTTAATTGTACCTCGTTCACTCTCTATATAACTTAGCTGTAATCTCTCCGACATTAAACCTCTCCTGAATAATTATTAGTTCTTAATTTTACGTCTATGCGGCAATACTTTATTTTCATTATTATATTTTATACTTTCAGATACTAAATTATATGTCAATAATTTCCCCCAGAATCACAAATCCTTATGCTATCTCTTTTAATAAAAGAAAACCCTCCTTACTTTTCAGAGGGTAATTAATCTAGTATTTTTTAAAAACAAATTTGTTATTCTCAGTATAGCGGGTGCCTGCCAGTCTGGGGAAATAAAATCAGAATTTGATAATTATTGTACAGTGTTATTTTCAAAAACTAAGTAAAAATCTATTAGAAATGTGTTTTTTTGGTTAATTAAATAATAGCGCTAACTTCTAAAATCTGCAAATAGATTTATATGAATTAAATAAATATTGCTTTTTTGAAATCAATAGCCACCACCGATTTTATATATATCTAATAATATGATAAGTATTTATTTATTAAAGCATTCAAAACCAAAGATTTATATTATTTATACATTGTGGAAAGTTTATGTGTAGGTTAAAGTAATACATTTAGGGGGGGGGGGAATCCTTTAGTTCTATGAGCTATATTATATTAGCATTAAATGTAATTCTTCCATATCCATGTAGTAATCAAATCATACCGGTATGCTAGGTTTTTATTAATAAAGATAGGCAATAATTCTTTATTCCTTAGTTAAATATATCTATTTATATTAATGCAAGCATTACGTGTATACCGGCCTTTCGTTATATATATACCTTTGTGCTTCGTTCATTTTTACTTCCAATACCAAGGACAAGATTTGGCAAACCTCTTTGGATTTCTTCAGCATGATATTATTACATAGGGTTCACTCTGGCAAAAGTCCAGCCTATGGCAATTCAATAAAGCGCATTCTTCGTTGTTTATGACCCGACCCTGCCGACGTTTGCAGAGTGTCGCCTTCTTTAACTGTGAATTGAAGCATCTTCTTGGATCTTACAATAGATCTCTCCATTGCCATCATACACGTACCACTCTCCCATATTTTGTTCTCATTAAAAGCTGATTAATTCTCCTAAACCGTACTGTTATGATTATGCTAAATGGATTGCCATTTTTTTTATATGTTTCATTCACACTTTCAGATATGAGATTTCTGCCATTATTATTATTTCCCAAATTAGCTTCCCACACATGTTCTTATATAGAAAATGCAAATATTAATTAAATTGAATTATCCTTATCATCCAACTCAATAAACTTAAGTATTGGTACGAGTGCTATTGTTTTATTAATGGTGGATTCAAAAAACTTTATGTAACTGTAGTCTAGCACTATTATTAAAAATCTTATGTATCCCATTCAATCGAGAAATTATTGACATATAAATAGCCACATTAGAATAAAGCCATGAATTATTTGTTATTGATGATTAAATACGTTCATTTTATAGCATTGTAAGGGAGGTTAATGTCATCCAAGGGAGATAAACACCCATTTTATTTACATTGTAACACCAATAACATTTGCAATCATATATATTCCAAGTTGATTTAATAAATCTTATATCTTTCTAAATATCTAAGTCATTGTTTCATTTATTGAATAGAAATGGATTTGATGTTATATAAAAAAGGTTCCACTTACTAGGTGATCGAAAATCACTAATCATAATATCCTGTACATGAATAAAGTTCAGATAAGAGTCTTTTTGTGTCATGATTTTGTGATGCCGGCGGGGTAGAAATAAATTAGATCAGTATCATTGGAATTGTTGCTCATAAGTTGGTAGATCTGGAAAATAGGGAAATAGGGCAGAGTTCATGAATGTTCCTGACTTATGTATCTTGTGCATGACTGAACTCGAGGTACTTTTGCCTAGATGCTAGATCTTGTTATATGAACAGACGAAACTGTATAATATAATAAAGTATGTATGTATAAAAATTTACAATCATCTAGTAAAATAGTGTTGTAACAATCTATTCCTCTTGACTGGCACCCGGTAGTAATACCATTATAAATTTTGTCATTAGGTGGTAGATTGAATAAACTAAAAAAAATATTAGAAACAATGATTTCAAAAGTTAACAAGTTATATAGAGAGCATTATTTAATAAGTCACACAATATGTACTCAACTATGTAATGCAAGTTTTGATAATTTTAATATGAAGTAATACAATTTTAAGTATGTTTCAGGTGCAAAGGAACAACCAAACCTAAAGACCCAGCAAAAACACTGAAGAATGAACAAGAGTAAATTAGGTAACAATATGATATTTGAACAGATATATATATATATATATATATATATATATATCTATATCATATTGTTATACAATATATATATATATATATATATATATATATTGTAAATGTTGGATCTAGAAGTTAATAATGCAAAAGGCAGGCATGGTAGAACACTAAATATAATAAATCAGGTATAGATTGGGTACAGGTATGGGGAAGCAGAATAAGGGGGAGACTGTTGAGAATGGAAAAAAGGTGTGCCAATCCATAGAAGAAATGTAACATAATCAGTCATCATTTTTTTTCTGGATACCAGAATAATAGTCAAACTAAGTAACCTTAAAGGATCTTCAAGGATTACACACTTTATATAGATAAAAAAGTTTCATGTGGAACGGGGTGAAGGTCCACAGGAACACTTGGAAAGTTTGGCAGTTTTTTTTGTGTGTCACCCAGCAAGTAATGATGAGCAAGTGATGATTGCAAGTCACTATTTGGAGAAGACCGCCAAAAACTGGTCATGGTCAATTAAAGGAAAACCAAAAACATTTAAGAAGTATGAAGAAGCAATCCTAGGGCAATTTTGGAATGAAGAGCACCAAGAAGGAATTCTACGGGTATTAAGAACTGAACAATATGAGGAAAATAAAAGTGAGACATACACCCAGTTTTTTGTATGGCAAGTGGCCCACATGAGAACGCTAACATCACTTAGATATTCTGATAGCCAGATAATTAGAATAATTCTACTCAATCTCCCCATTTGGTTACAAGAAATTATATTGATGAGCCGCATCAGTGACACAGAAGAAATGGCCAAATTCCTCATATCTGTGGAACATGGCTGCCATCATACCAATAGGAGCCAGAGAAACAATGATGAAACCAGCCAACAAAGCAAGGAACATAGTGTATGCAAAAAAAAAATAACCAGAGCAGATGGAATGCAGCCTATAAAACGTGATCCAGAAAAAAATCAAATAGATCATGATTATAATACCATGATTATCCATGAACCAGAAGATACCAGTGATAAAATGACAGCCAGTGTATCACCAGTCGTAAACATCAGCATAGGAGACAGATTGACGCATGCCCTACTGGACTCTGGTAGCCAAGTCTCAATCATTGCCAAATCATGGATGCAAAAATTCCAGGAACAGGGAGGAATGTATGAACAATTACCGACTCATCCGATACATATTGTTTTAGCTAATGGAAAAAAAATGATAAGTGAGAATTATCAGGTCTGGATGGAGATAAAATTCACCCACAAACTGATTGGCCACACGTTTTTGGTCATTCCTGGGTTAATATATGACATAGTGTTGGGGTCTGATTTTTTAACCCAGCATAATGGAGTTATAGATTATCCCAGAAGAATCTGCCAGATCCATTATGTTCCATTTGAAACTTTAAAAATTCCAATGGCAGGGACTAGCAACTGCTTCATTCAACCGGTGGATATGAAGACCATCACCACAAAGATTCAGGAGGCTGGATTAACAAAAGCAACAGAAAAACTTCATGTTAAAAAGATTTTGGAAGACTACATGCAAGTGTTTTCCTACACCCCTAGCAAGATCTGTGGATACACCCACAGAATAAGAGTCTGGGAGGAATCATACAAACAATCAAAGACGTACCCAATCCCATTTCAATATAGGGAAGAAGTGAAAAAACAGATACGTCAGATGCTGGAGTGGGACATCATTGAACGATGCCCATCTCCCTATAATAATCCATTGGTCATTGTAAAGAAGAAAAATGGGAGTCTGCGCCTATGCCTTGATGCCCGTCACTTAAATAACATGACAATCCCTGAATGAGATGTGCCACCTCCAATCCAAGATGTATTTGTGCAACTAGCAGGAAAACGCTACTTCTCCACATTAGACCTTACTGCTAGCTATTGGCAAATGGCCTTGGACCCCCATGATCGAAAATATACTGCTTTCCGATACCAGGGACACACCCATGTATTCAAGAGAGTCCCATTTGGGTTAATCAATAGTGGGGCGGGACTGATGCGATGTCTAAAACGGGTACTCTCAGAAGAAGTTCAACAAGATATGGTATGTTATGTCGATGACATTGTAATAGCATCCACAACCTTTGATGAACACATGAAATATCTGGCCATGTTTTTCCAAGAATGCATTAGGGAAAACATCACTATTAATATAGACAAAAGCCAGTTCGCTGTGATGGAAATATCCTTCTTGAGCCCCATCATTAGCCACCAAGGGATTAAGGTATACCCTGAAAAAGTGGAGGCTATTGAGAGGTTTCCCATGCCCACTACCCAGAAACAAGTCAGGTCCTTCCTTGGCCTTTGTAACTTCTACCACCAGTTCTATCCCAACTTTGCCCAGGAGACAAACCACTTAACTGACCTATTACGCAAAGACCGGAAATGGCAATGGACAAATGACCATGTAAAGGAAATGGAAAACATAAAACATAATTTTCTTCAGACCGTGATGCTCCACTATCCGGATTTCAATCGCCCATTTTATGTCCAAACCGATAGCAGTAAAAGGGGTTTGGGGACGATATTATTTCAAATTGGACCAGCTGGTGAACACCAGGTGTTGTATTTTAGCAGTCAAACCTTGAGGGGTGCAGAAATTAATTACATCACCACAGAGTAAGAAACCCTTGCGATTGTCTGGGCATGCCAAAAATTTAAATAATTTCTTCTGGGATCTGAGGTTATCATTGTTACAGATCACTGCTGCCTTGAGTTCCTAAACAAAAGTTTCTTGAAGAATGATAGGCTAATTCGATGGAGCCTTACCTTACAGATATTCCAGTACAAGGTTATTTACTGTCCTGGCCCGGAGAATATCGTAGCCGATATTTTGAGCCGGCACCCCATATCCATAACCCTTCAGAATCATGAGGTTGTCGATCATCCAGTAGAGGTCATGCCCACCATAAAAGAAACAGGTATTGAATCAGAACTGAAAAACTTGCACTATTGGCAGGACTTAGAGCCCCAATATAAATCAATTATCAAATGGATCCAAGAAACAAAGATTCAATCTGAGAACAAATCTAAATGGCATGGCCAATATAGATTGAAAGATGGAATACTGCAAGTAAGAACTAAATGCAAAGAGGATCCATGGAGGATATTAGTATCTTGTGATTAAGAACCTGAATAATATCTCAAGTGCATGAAACTATAGGGCATTATGGACCTCGGAAGACAGAAGAAGCTGTGAGGCTTCACTTCTACTGGCCTGGCATGTATGCACAGATCCAAACTACTTTAAGTAAATGTGCCACTTGTGCCCAATGCAAACCTCCAAATCGATCCTATGCTGGTAAAATTCAACCTATCTTAGCTACCAGTCCTAATAAATTATTAGCCATCGACCACTATGGTCCCTTACCAATGTTCAGAAAATTCCAATACCTGTTGGTGACTTATGACATATTTTCCAAGTATGTCCAGGCTTATCCAGTACGGGCAGCTAACTCTAAAGGCGTGATCCGAGCACTCCAAAACCGACAGTTTCCTGAAGTCGGAAAACCTGAGGTGATATTATCTGACCATGGGTCAGCCTTTACTTCCAAAGAAAGGAAACAGTGGATAACAAAGCAGGGCATCAGTCACCAACTAACATCTATCCATAATCCACAATCCAACCCATGCGAACGGGTCATGCATGAGATTAACAGACTGTTTCACTCTTGTCTTGCAACCAACCATAAGGGATGGGTAAATAATACTGAGGGGATCATCAAGTGTATTAACAACACTGTTAATGAATCAACAGGATTTGTCCCTCACTGTCTTCATTATGGCAAGCCTTGCTCACAACTATTTAAAGCCGCTTTACCTAAGAATGAATCTCGAATCAATCCCAGCCAAGACTGAAGGGATGCCCAGGTATGCTTGGCACATATGGCCAAACAATGTATACACAGGGGGCACCCACACTACCATAGCTTCCATGAAGGAGATAAGGTATGGGTCCGGACTCCAAGAACTAGCAAGGGAATTTCGAAAAAATTTTCCCTTATACCAGGGACCATTTCAGATCAAAAGAAAGTATGGGGAAAATGCTTTCCTTCTACAAGGAGAAAAGGGTATTAAGGGGACATTCAACGCAAGGCACTTAAAGCCATTTGAACCTCCTGATCATGGAAAATATTAAAAGTAAGATAACAATAAATCACAGACGGATAGCTAAGGAATTCGAACCACACTCTTGAAGAAAGATATTAATATAGTTTACTGTAATAGTTTTGCACTCAGAGATAGATAGGTCAAATTTTTTTTAGCATATATCAGCAAAGAAAAAAAAGGGGCTCACATTAGTTTGATAAATTTTTTTATATAAATAAATCACGTGCTCCTTTCAAACCAGGTTGTTCTTTTGTCACTGGAACAGCAAGTAAGATATTTTTTTATATATTTTTTTTTATCAATTGTAAGTCCGGGAAAATGAAGTGGAATCTGAGATTCAGATTGTGCTTCACAGCCCACTTCAAATCTTTTGCTACCAACCTAAATTCAAACCCTATTCTTGCATATATACTCCACTCACTAACACATTTTTTATCCTTTTGTTTGAGTATTATTAACTAACTTATTTATTAACGAAGATATATGCCTAAATATCTGAATTTAAACACACAAAATAAAAATAATAAATATTGTATTTAAAGAGGGAATACATATACACAATAGGGAATGGAAGATTAATTATAACAAGCTATAATATCAATATATTATATTTTCTGAATTTTGTTATTCTATAAAAGATATAATAAGTATTTATTAATTGCAGCTCAGATATCTATAGATATTGTAGAGACAAACGTGCTGAGCAAGTATTTATTGGAAAAGTTCGTTATATGTAATTTTATAAAATTGTGTTTTAAATTATTTTTGCTATTAAACTCCACTTTTCTTTTAAATCCAATATGGAAGATGCGATTGTAATTAGTCAAAATTAATTAAAGGTGAGAAGCGTAATCTTGTATAATATTCTAACATAACTTTAATTAAAAGTTTCTCTAAAATCAAAATTAGAAACTAAACTTAATTGATTTACTTTTGTTACAAACATTTTTGTTTTAAACTAAACTTAATTGATTTACTTTTGTTACAAACATTTTTGTTTTATCAATTTAATTTCAAATTGAAAACTTATCTCACAATGGCATTTTCCACCACAATGGGTAAATCGTATGTACAAATTCTTTTAAAAATTAATTGAATTAGAAAATGATTAGCAATGACCAATCAGAAAAGGATTCCAAAAATACCAGGGCATGGAATAATTATGAATTAATTTGAAGAGTAACTAAGACAATCAATGAGAGCAGTCACCAAGAAAATTTGTGTTCGTTAATTTCAATGTGTACTGAGTAAATCTAAGTTGCCTTTCTCGCCATTCGAGATGGCCTTCCCTGGAATCTGTGCCCATGGATCCCGATACTCATAGACTATAATTAGATGCCTATTTGTTAAATAATAAACTTATTGCCTGCCTGAATAACTATGCTTGACAAACTAGATCTAGTCTCCGAGGGAATTGAAATCATCAAAAGAACCGCCACGTTTTACAGAGGTAATCATTTCAAATGCTGCTAGACTCTTAAAGTTACCATGAATAATTTTAACTCTCACCTATCTCTTTCTTTAAACATTTTGTAAAGCTTTCATTTGTAAAATTTAATATTAGTTATGAATCAATTTGTAAAATTCTTACCTTTTTGTTAATTGTACCTCATTCACTCTCTATATAACTTAGCAGTAATCTCTCCTACATTAAACCTCTCCTGAATAATTATTAGTTCTTAATTTTACATCTATGCGGCAATACTTTATTTTCATTATTATATTTTATACTTTCAGATATGAAATTATATGTCGATAATTTCCCCCAGAATCGCAAATCCTTATGCTATCTCTTTTAATAAAAGAAAACCCTCCTTACTTTTCAGAGGGTAATTAATCTAGTATTTTTTAAAAACAAATTTGTTATTCTTAGTATAGCGGGTGCCTGCCAGTCTGGGGAAATAAAATCAGAATTTGATAATTATTGTACAGTGTTATTTTCAAAAACTAAGTAAAAATCTATTTTCTTAGAAATGTGTTTTTTTGGTTAATTAAATAATAGCGCTAACTTCTAAAATCTGCAAATAGATTTATATGAATTAAATTAATATTACTTTCTTGAAATCAATAACCACCACCGACTTTATATATATTTAATAATATGAAAAGTATTTATTTATTAAAGCATTCAAAACCAAAGATTTATATTATTTATCCATTGTGGAAAGTTTATGTGTAGTTTAAAGTATTACATAAAGGGAGGGGAGTCCTTTAGGTCTATGAGCTATATTATATTAGCATTAAATGTAATTCTTCCATATCCACATAGTAATCAAATCATACCGGTACGCTGGGTTTTTATTAATAAAGATAGGCAATAATTCTTTATTCCTTAGTTAAATATATCTATTTATATTAATGCAAGCGTTACGTGTATACCGGCCTTTCATTATATATATCTTTGTGCTTCGTTCATTTTTACTTCCATTACCAAGGACAAGGTTTGGCAAACCTCTTTGGATTTCTTCAGCGTGAGATATTATTGCATAGGGTTCGCTCTGGCAAAAGTCCAGCCTATGGCAATTCAATAAAGCACATTCTTCGTTGTTTATGACCCGACCCTGCCGACGTTTGCAGAGAGTCGCCTTCTTTAACTGTGAATTGAAGCATCTTCTTGGATCTTGGAATAGATCTCTCCATGGCCATCATACACATACTGCTCTTCCATATTGTTCTGCTCTTCCATATTTTGTTCTTGTTAAAAGCCTATTAATTCTCCTAAACCATACTGTTATGATTATGCTAAATGAATTGCCATTTTTTTATATGTTTCATTCACACTTTCAGATACGATATTTCTGCCATTATTATTATTTCCCAAATTAGCTTCTTACACATGTTCTTATATAGCAAATGCAAATATTAATTAAATATAATTATCCTTATCCTCCAACTCAATAAACTTAAGTATTGGTATGAGTGCTATTGTTTTATTAATGGTGGATTCAAAGAACTTTATGTAACTGTAGTCTAGCACTATTAATATAAATCTTATGTATCCCATTCAATCGAGAAATTATTGACATATAAATAGCCACATTAGACTAAAGCCATGAATTATTTGTTATTGATGATTAAATACATTCATTTAATAGCATTGTAAGGGAGGTTAATGTCATCCAAGGGAGATAAACAGCCATTTTATTTACATTGTAACACCAATAATGTGTGCAATCATATATATTCCAAGTTGATTTAATAAATCTTATATCTTTCTAAATATCTAAGTCATTGTTTCATTTATTGAATAGAAATGGATTTGATGTTATATAAAAAAGGTTCCACTTACTAGGTGATCGAAAATCGCTAATCATAATATCCTGTACATGAATAAAGTTCAGATAAGAGTCTTTTTGTGTCACAACTTTGTGATGCCGGCGGGGTAGAAATAAATTAGATTAGTATCATTGGAATTGTTGCTCATAAGTTGGTAGATCTGGAAAATAGGCAAATAGGGCAGAGTTCATGAATGTTCCTGACTTAAGTATCTTGTGCATGACTGGACTCGAGGTACTTTTGCCTAGATGCTAGATCTTGTTATATGAACAGATGAAACTGACCAGTACAATGAATTGTGGGTAATGTTTTGTATGAATATATTATTATTTTGTTGTTCTTTATAGTGAGAAGTCTGCTTGTCGCAATGAAACCATTGGTAGTATTTTATATTTTTAGCTAGTCTAATTGAGTTGTGAACTTAAAGTAATTTTGATTAAGTTATACTAATAATAAGTTATAAACTATAAAATACTCAGCATGAAACAAAAAAAATCAAATCATCAACAATTGACCATCATTTTTGTGACCAGATTTAAAAGAGATGTACTAGAAATAGACTACTTATCTAAACACTGCTAAATTCAGGGCAGAATATAATATATGTTCTAAACAAACTACTTATATAGCCACTGTCAAATTTAAGGCAAAATATTATACAATTTCTTGGATGTACATTCTTAAGTGCTAATAAATTACTCATAATAAAAATACTGGGATGCTGATACTTGCTGATTTTCATCAATGTTCTGACTACACAGTATTATTAAGGTACAGGCCAACTATGAACTACAATTTCAATAGGAAAAACAAAATTTAGTGAATGGGTTTTAAAATCTACTTTTTTACCATCTAGAAAATTATCTGAATGTCTAAATGCAAACATTAACCTCTACATCTATATAATTAACTTCTATACTGTTCAAGATCATAAGACTCTAAAAACTATAATGTTGAACAACAGAAAAATAAATATAGCAATTTACTCTATTTTCTTTTAAATAACTTATAGGTTTACTCTGTTATAAGTAAATCGCTTTATTGGGATGATTTAAAAAATTTTAAACTACTGGGTTATATTGAAATCAAGTCACATACATTGGCAATTCATAGAACAGGTAGCTGGAGGAATAAAGTCATTACCACTAAAATATTTTTAGATAATTATTTAAAAAAATAAATTATTAATTCAGAAATTTAAAAATAGTACAAAAATGTGATAATTCAAACAATTTTTTTCAAAAATATAGGTTTATATAGCAAAATGAATACCAGCTAATTTTATCTCTTAAATTAATTAACTTTCTTTTTATTCAGTTATGTCCTTTTAAATAATATAAGTTGAAAAATTCACAATCAGAGATAAGGAAAATTTTAATCAGTTATCCTTTATATAATTTTTGAAAAAAAATAAATGAATAAAAAAAACATATTTTAAAAGAAGTTGTTAAATTTAATAAAAATTACCTAAAAACTCTTTATGATTTTTGACGGGCAAATAAATGAATTTTAAAAAACAGCAGTTTCAAAAAAAATGTTAGATTAAAAAAATTATTCATTATGATGAAGAATCAATTTAAAAAAGTTATCTAACAGAAACTTTGAAATTGGCTATAACCCTACTTATAATTTAGGGTAGAATGGTAAAATAATATAAAACAAAAACCATGTTTTGATTTAAAAAGATATAAATTATCATTATTAGTTATAATCAATTGCTACTTAGTTTAAATCTTATCTTTAAATTTAAATATAATGTACACATTAAAGTACCTTTTTACCATGGATTTATTTTTTATTAGAGTTCTTCTTGGGCAGTTGTAAATTTCATTTTTCCATGTTGTTTCTTTACATATAACACCTATTTCCAGGCTATTGTAAGCAATTACTTTTTTTCATTTTGCAATAAAATATTTACCAGGCTGACCCATAGAAAATATTTCTCCTTTTTTTATCATTTTGAAGATCAAGCTAATACATAAAAATAGAGATGCTCATGCCCTTGAGTGATAAGGTTTGTTGCAGATTATTTTGGAGGTGTTCTCCTTTATATTTTCCTAGTAAGCTGGTTACAGAAAGAGAGATAAAGTTTAGCTTCAGTTAAACATTTCAGCTTTATTTTAAATTGCTGACCTGCTTTTTTCAGCAATTGAGTCAGGAATGACTTCCTCTTTCAGTGCTTGATTGAGACTTTCCTCTTTTTATAAGACACTGAAGTTTATATATTTATCTTTATTTTTGAAACAACCCTGCATCTCACCAATTACAATTCTATCTCATACATGACTAAATTAAACATTGACTAATTAAGTCCATTTTTACAAAAATGTTTCTATTATTTTCCTTTTTTCTATTTAGTGAAAAAAATTCCCTATACTTGTTTTTCTGTTATGCCAAAAAAAATGAGATAAAAAAAAAAACAACTAATCAATTAAAACAAAAATTTAACAAAATGTTAAAATCTTATTTTTTTGCTTTCTTTTAAAAAAATTTTCATTTATCTCTCTTATAAGTTAACATTAAAAATTGTTGCATAATTTCTTGAAGTGATTTTTTTTTCTTTTAGTACAAATTTCAAAAATAAAATTAATACTGGTAAATAGCTACATTTATTGAAAAGAAAAAACAAGAAATTTTTTATCTGATTGTATATTCTTTTCTCTTTTTTATAATTCTTAACAAATTAACATATTTAATTGTTATTCATGAAAAATGTGTAATATTATCATATTATCAAAAGATATGTAAGATATTTAAATTAATCAAATATTCATTATTATTAAAAAAACACATATGAGAAAATAAAATCTATTATTTCCACCTTAATTAATAATTCTAAATTTAAACTTCTTTTAATATTGGCATGGTAAAACTTGACCACTTTCTACTATATATATATATATTATAATGATCCAAACGAAAGTGGAGATCGAATCTAAACACAATCTGCACTACAAGGGCACCATATAGGCATTTGAGCCTAGAAAAATTTATAAAGTAGGCAGATACATGCTGTTAAGATTCCACTTTATTTAAATATTTAGATTGTTAGTCCATTGTCACTAGCTCAGTGGAGACACAGAGATAAGAAATAACTTGTTTAATTTGTATATATATAAAAACAAAAGCCACTGCCAGTAAATAACAAACAAACATTTATTTACACACATATAAATTTTGAATCATTTAAATTTTGAGGAATAAATTTAACATTTTAGATTTTTATATTAACTTTTAATTTTACATTTAAATAGATTGCAATGAGTTTAATATTTTATTTATATAATTAGGTTTATATATAATCAGGTTTATATTAATATTTTATTTAGAGGGTCGAGTATGAATAGACTACATAGATCTGCATTTGAAAAGAAAATATTTTTTCCCTTATTTAACCTTAGGCCAAAAGTTTGCAGTCAAACTGGCATCAATCCATCTGATACATTTATGTATTCGAAGTAGCATGAAAATACAACAGCACATATATACTATACTGTCAGAAATGGACATCTGAACAGTATAGTTAGAGAAGACATTGACTCTTGACCAATACAGGAATGTTACTTCTGTATGGCAAGAAGAACAATAAAATAAAAACTCCATAGGAAGAGACCGTGGTTTTTTTTACCAACTTACAATCCCATCCATAGGCAAAGAGTTGGTGCGGTATATACAGTGATTCTGCACATAGTGAAACTCATACTACATCTACTAATTACACAAATATATCCAATCCATTGACCCAATTCAACTATGAAATGAATAACCTAAGATTACCTTCCCTTAATATAATTTTACAAAACTATATAGCCATTCATGCCCGACTTAAATTTAACATTTAGATACGTTCACACAGATGAATTTTATAAAATTTGTTTTATAATGTTGAGTATAGATTGGCTGCATAGATTCCATGGTTAAAACATTTTAGAATAAACATAATCAATCAAAATACAAAGTCATCGATAATGTCAATTGCAGAGGGAATACAAGAAGCCCAGTAGCATTCATCATAAGATGCCGCAATGACACCAATGACCTATATATTCCAATCGAATATGAAACAGCAACACAATTAACCATTAACAAATCCATGCAATGTCTATACCCAACTTAAATTTGATCATTTAAAATTTAAACAATAAATATTAATACAAATAAAATTAATAAAATGGAAATGTTTTTTTTAGCAAGCAAATATGTAAAACTTAAACATTTATAATTAATTTGAAACATAAGTCAGATATATATAATTTAAATATTAATTGTCAATTTGAAAATCAGATAAGAGTTTTTTTTTTAAAAATTTAGGTTAGCTGAATCTTAAAAGTTTGAACGAAAGTTCTTAATTATTTTTTTAAAATTGTGAAGTTCATAGCTCACAAAAGAAGAGTCCAGGTTCCTGTTTTAATTCCCATGAAGTCTCCATTGGAAGATCGATCTAATGTTCTGGAGGTGGCATTAGCTGGTTCATGATATCACAGTCTTTTCATTTCTTAAATAAGTGAGAGAGAATGACAAGTGCGTCTTACCATTCTTCTCACCAAATCAAGTTGGAAAACTCTCAGGAAAACTGTATTTCTCTTTTTATAGTATCCACACAGATTCAACCAACAAAACATCACTAATCCTTCATTTCCATTAGGGTCTGGGCTGAGGCTTGGTGCTTCCATTGGTCAAGATAATTCTCTTTATTCTCTTATCTAATTTTTATCTGACTTTTTAATTACACAAGAGCCCCAAGGCTTGCTTTTCAATTAATAAACAATCATTTCCATTTACAGATTACATGAATTAATTAATACCTGTTTTTATTTTTACTTATGTCATTTCTTTATTAAAATATTTTTATATTTAAATCTTGTATTTTTTTATCAAAAAAGTATGTTCAAATACTTTTTTTATTTATAAAAAAAAATATTTTTAAAGTTTTGCATCTGTGCAAATATATATATATATATGTTTAACAAACATTTTAATTTTAGCATTTAGTTTTTTTTTAATACATTTATTTTTATTTGCGAACTTAAAGTTTTTATTTCAAATTAATGTAACAGCATATTTATATATTGTTACAATATATATATATATATATATATATATATATATATATATATATATATATATATATATAAAACATCTGTTAATTAAAAAAGTATTGTAATAACAATAAAAATAATAAACATAATGGTAATTAACTATTATTAATAGTCTTACTATCATCAGAAGTACTTTTAGTTAATTTCTTAATCCTCCTCAATTGCTGTTAAGTTCACAAAACATATATAAAGCAAACATCATAAAATCAAACCCCATGAAGCCTGAAATTTAATGTTAGTAGCTTGTCTATTAATTACATTCATTTTTTCTCTTTATTAAAATTGACTTTTTAATTTTTTCTTTTATTATGGTTTAACATTTTCAATATCAAGCTTAAATGTATATTTACATATCCTTTCATGAGGAGAGAAACCATATTAAAAGAAAAATTAATAATACAATTTCAATAAAGATAAAATGAATATAATTAAAAGTCATGGTGATAAAATTAAAATTCAGGATTCATGAGATTTGAGTTGATGATGTTTGCTTCTGTTGTGTTTTTGAATTTAACTGAGTTGAGGAGAATTAAAAAATCAACTGAAAATACTTTTGCAGATTTAAAGACTGTATACAATAGTTAATTACCAGTATGTTAATTATTTTTGTTATATATATATATATATATATATATATATATATATATATATATATATATATATATATATATATATATATATATATATGATAAACAAAACAAGTTATAAATTTCATAACTTGCTCTTAGCTTGCATTTTATGCTCCCTAGATGGAGCTTTACCAATAGCTCCTAACAAGCTTTTGTTTACATAAATGCTGAGAGAGACAGAATTCAATATCTCTTTCATTGTCTCCAACCTTTAGACCATGTTCTTCAACTACTTGGCTCACTTCAGTAAAGGGTAGGATGACCAGAAACTAGATCTAAATACTAACTCTACAATCAGCATTTATAAAAAAATGTCTATCACTTTGAAAGCATGAATTTTTCAGATACCTAAATATCTTCAAATCCAGCTAAATGAGCTAGACAGCTATATGTGTCTGAAATCAGTTCAGTTTCATCATATAGTAAAAGCCTCTGCAATATATCTCATTGCAAAAACCTTCAAGTGTACATTTATGATAAACAAAACAAGTTATAAATTTCATAATTAGCTCTTAACTTGCATTTTATGATCACTAGATGGAGATTTACTAATAGCTCCTAACAAGCTTTTTCTTATATAAATGCTGAGAAAGACAGAATTTAATATCTCTTTCATTGTCTCCAAACTTTAAACCATGGTTTCAAGCTAGTTGGCTCACCTCAGTAAAGGATAGAGAGACCAGAAACTAGATCTAAATACTAACTCTACAATCGACATTTATGAAACATGTTTATATATTGCAGGCACTTTTACTATATGGTGAAACTGAACTGATTTCACACCCATATAGCTGTCTAGATTTTTAAGCTGGATTTGAAGATATGTATGTATCTGAAAAATTAATGCTTTCAAACTGATAGAAATGTGTTTCATGAATGCTGGTTGTAGAGTTAGTATTTAGATATAGTTTCTGCTCTTCCTACCCTTTACTGAGGTGAGACAACTAGTTTGACACCATGGTCTAATGGTTGGAGACAACAAAAGAGATATTGAATTGTATCTCTCTCAGCATTTGTGTAAACAAAAGCTTGTTAGGAGGTATTGGTAAAGCTCCATCTAGTGATCATAAAATGCAAGCTAAGAGCAAGTTACAAAATTTATAACTTGTTTTGTTTATCATAAATGTACTCTTGAAGGTTTTTGCAATGATATATATTGCAGAGGCTTTTACTATATGGTGAAACTGAACTGATTTCAGACCCATATAGCTATCTAGTTTGTTTAGATGGATTTTAAGGTATTTACATATCTAAAAAATTCATGCTTTCAAACTGATAGAAATGTGTTTCATAAATGCTGATTGTAGAGTTAGTATTTAGATCTAGTGTCTGGTCTTTATACCCCTTACTGAGGTGAGTCTATTAGCTCGATACCATGGTCTAAAGATTGGAAACAATGAAAGAGATACTGAATTCTGTCTCTCTCAGGGTTTATGTAGATCATATATATATATATATTAATTCTAATATTTTCATGGATAAAAGATGCCATATTATTATTACTATTTGCGGGATATTCCGTGTAGTGAAAAAGCTAAATGCTGACGTTTCAGTACAATATCAAGTATATATATATATAAGTGATTCATAAAAACTGCTTGATATATTTGACAGTTTTGGTTTTAATTCTATCTAGAAAAAAACCTAAATATTTTTTTAGATTTAGCCAGATATAAAACTCTTGCTTTACATACTTGCCTGTAGTAATCCTATGAGCTGTCAAATCTGTTGTCAATAAATGTGGGTTTTATATATTATTATTAAAAGTAGGTAAAATGAGAAAGTAAAACATTAAACCCTCATCACTCAGAAATTAATGGATCTGGAAGAAACTATTTTCTTATGCACTATTTTTAGTTAATTATTTTGATAAATCATTTCCTTTCACTTGCACTATTTAAATGTTGAATTATCATCTACATTTATTAAAATAAATCCAAGATTTTAGTAAACTCTTCTGTTTACTTAATGGATGTAAACAGTAATCAAACTCTTTATTATACTAAAGACATGATACGTGATTTTTGTAGACATATTGTAATTTTTATATGATTTTAATTGAAAAGTTTGCAGAGATAAAGAGTCGCATTGAAAAAAGTATTAAATGTTCAAAACATATGAATGAAACTAGAAGGTCTCCATAAAAAAGAAAAAATTATCAAATGATCATAAAAGGAGCAGATGGTACGATTATAATATGTATAGAGTTGTTTAAAGAAAGATGTTTGAATATTATACATTGTCTTTGATGCAGTTTCATGGGACACTTCCCTACATATAATTTTCAGAAACTTTGCAGTTCTTTGAATTTAATATCATTTTATCACTAAGAACTACTTCATTAATCACATTATAATCGATTATGAATTGCATAAAATTGGGTATAGAGTGTGAATGTTGTCTGTTATTGAAGATTACATTGAAATAAGCAAGCTATCTGGTCACTTTATCTTTATGTTTTTATTTTTGAAAACAAAAAACAAGTATATCTCTTAGATTTCATTTTAAATTTCTTTATTATTTTATGTATATTATTTTTTTCAGTATTCCTGATAGTGATTTGATGATATATGCTGGGGATCTTAATCAACAAACTACTGAAAACAATCCATGTGCACAATATATAGAAGTAGCATCTGTTGCAAAGCATCCTCAATTTCACTCAAAAAACAATTATAATTACAATGCAGCTGTACTTCAATTGAAAACTCCTGCACAACTTAATGGAAAATGTGTTTGCATTATTTGTCTACCAGCTCAAAATACTAATTATGATAACAGATGGTGCATAGTTACGGGATTAGGAAAGAACAAAGAATCAGGTACTTTAAACAACAGATAGGCAGTGAGACATACAGATAATTAGATAAATATGTAGACAGACAGACAGACAGACAGACAGATAGATAGATAGATAGATAGATAGATAGATAGATAGATAGATAGATAGATAGATAGATAGATAGATAGATAGATAGATAGATAGATAGACAGATAGACAGATAGACAGATAGATAGATAGATAGATAGATAGATAGATAGATAGATAGATAGATAGATAGATAGATAGATAGATAGATAGATGGATAGATAGATAGACAGACAGACAGACAAACAGATAGATAGATAGATAGATAGATAGATAGATAGATAGATAGATAGATAGATAGATAGATAGATAGATAGATAGATAGATAGATAGATAGATAGATGGATGGATGGATGGATGGATGGACGGACAGACAGAGGGTCAGACGGAGAGATAGACAGACAGAAAGACAGACAGAAAGACAGACAGACAGACAGACAGACAGACAGACAGACAGATAGATAGATAGATAGATAGATAGATAGATAGATAGATAGATAGATAGATAGATAGATAGATAGATAGATAGATAGATAGATAGATAGATAGATAGATAGATAGATAAATTTGTACATTTATAAGTAAAGGAAATGGTGAATTAATGATTTGAAAAATAAATGTATGAATAGAGAGGGAAAAGATAATTGTTGAAAGAAAATAGATAAATAAATAAAAGTGGATGAGGATGAGGCAAATTAAAAAAATAAATGGTTAGATAGATGCAGAATACGTAAATATATATAGAAGTCACTCTAGAAATTAGTTTTGTAGTATCTATACAACAAACTAATCTTTAAACCAAAAAAAAATCTACATATAAAACACGTGATCTATTTTTTTATCGATGATCTTTTAATTCATTCAGCAGAAAAAAAAATTTTTAAATACTATAACATGTCTAATTGTAGTTTTCGAATGGAAGATATGAGTATTTGCAATTCTTTACAATATCTTTGAAATAATTTTTTATAATATAGATGAAGTCTATTCCATCCATGAAAACCATGGTTAAATTCACCATAAAACATCCTTTTAGGAAGTCTTGCTTTATTTCCTCATTTTACATGTCTATCCCAATGAATGTTATTTTACAATAGTAGTCTATTGTATCGCCTCTGACAAGATCAAGAACATACTGATTGGTTTATGATTTTTCTATTCTATTTTTAAAATTTTATAGAACATCCTTAAATGAAACTTTTAATGCCTTAATAGTTTATCATTTGGTTGTCCAAGTTTCAGTTTCGTACAATAATTTAGTTAAAATAACAGTTCTACAAACAGCTAATATATTTGCAGCAGCTATTTATCTGTGACAACATACCCTATCACAGCAGTGACAGATTGAAGTTGTTTTTATAATTCAGCATAGATGTTCATCTTTTAAAAATTACCAAGATATTTAAATAGTTATGACTCTCAAGGTGATTTTCATTCACACTAAAAAATTATTTAGGATAATTCTTTTATCAATGGCTGATAAAAAGACTTAAGTTTTTAAGTTTTTTAAATATTAATTATTAAGCCAAAGTCTTTAAATGTTGTATTCTAATATTAAGTTTATTCTGTAAATTTTTCTTTGGAATTGTCAGAAATCACATAACCATCAGTGTATGATAAATCCAGAAATTAAAAATTCCACCATCAAACGTCTATTGCATATTGATCCTATTTTGGTTAAGCTGCTTGTGAACATATTTAAAGATAATTGATTATAAATACTGAAAAGATATTGGAACATGAATACATCAATGTTTGGCACCAGTTTTCATTTTAAATAACTTAAATTTTCTATCTGTAGTAAGAACACTTCATCTCATTCCATTATCTAAAAGATACATAATATAAATAAATTCAATTAGTTTCAAACAATATCCTAAATCTGTTCAAATAACTGAAAAAAAATGCTTTGACCAAATTAATAAAAGCAATATAAAAATCACTCTTTTATTCCAGTCCCTTTTTTTTTTTTGCATTCTCTGGAAGCAAAAACTGTCTATAGTGAGTTTTTATTCTGTAAGGCTACAGTAGTTTTTGGTAATCATTATTGTATAACTGAAAGCAATGTTTTCAATAAAGTCTTTGACAGCATCATTGATGTAATGATAATAATGAATATTGCATGATAATTACTATAATCTTGTCTATTCCTTTATTTTTAAAAGTTGGAACAATAGAAGTATTTTTATGATCCAGGAAATACAACTTTATGGGTCCATACATTCCTTTAAAATTCCAATATTTTTAAAGTTAGCATATTACCATCATATTTTTAAACTTCTCCAAATATTTCATCAGATCCAGCAGGATTTCTTGTTCTTTTGACTTTATTAAGTTGGATATTATTGTTCAAATCAAAATGAGTAGATGAATTGAATAGATTAAAAGACTTCATCTCAATTCTTATATCATTATTTAAATCATAATCAAGTAACTCTTTCTATTTGCTCAAAATATAATTGTCAACATAAAAAATGAGATTAATGAATTTATAGGATTATGACATTTCTCTGATTGCATCAATAAAAATAATAAATATCTATGATAACATGTTGGACTATTTCTATCATTAAATGTTGAAAGTCTAGAAAATTTTAAACTATATTTAAACTTTTCCAAATCCAAACAATTTGTTATAAATAGCACACAGACAACACATGTTAGTAAGTACATCGTGTTTCAAGTGTT
>JAQFVV010015021.1:0-21883 GCA_028023455.1 Epiperipatus broadwayi | reverse complement strand
GTAATGAATATTATCTGTTGTTTTGTGAACTATAGGAATATTTGATTACTTTTTCAAGATACACAGGAAAATAGAAAAGAATTCCTCAATCTGACACTTCGTAATCCTAATGCTATATTTAGTTTTACATATGAAGTTCTGATATTTCTTTATTTGTCTATTTTAGTTTATAGTGATAATTTTACATATATGACAGATAACATTTAAGCAGAAGTCGATTTTAATCCTATTAATCCATATGCCTATATTTCAAAGTCTTAGGCAAAATTTATGATCAGATTTTATTATCTTAGCATGAGTTATAATTTGCATATGTAATATTTTTTATTTAATTTTGAAATACAAACACATTTAAAAAAATAATAAATATATACAGTAAATTAATTATTGTATAGATGCATTTGAAAATAAAATTAACTTTTTTTACATTCCCTAGTAACATTATTTTTTATACATTTTGTTGAAGATGCAATTTTCACAATAACTTTAGTTTACATGATATTAAAGATAAAATATTGTTTCATAAAGCTTAACACATTATAAAAAAACAGTAAAGCAGTAAAAATATAATCATTATCATAAAATAAAAAAATTAAGAATTTAAACATTTTTAAAGTTATTAATTTTGAATTTATTCATAAATTATATTTAAAATAGGCATTTTATTAATAGGTTTATCATAATCTTTATAAAGTTGTGATTAAAATGAAATATAAAATTAATTACTCATATTCCAATTCATTGTTTTTCTAAAAATGAAAACGTTTTGACATTTCATTTTATTCCAAGATTCATTTATTTCTCAAAACATATTATTTAGGATAAAGTGTTTTTTTGTAACAAAATAAATATTAGATTATGCATTTATTTGGAAGTGTTAATATATATTAATAACTGCATTTGGACAGTTTACACACACATATATATATTGCAAAGAAATAGTCATATGTCATATGACCCAATTTAGGAAGCTTGCACCATAAACATTATATATAGTTGTCATAAATCTGTTTCTCTCTCTATCAAGCTTTGCAGAATATCCACAAACCCAGACCGGGTTTCTGCTACCGGCTTCCTCAGTGAGGTACTAGGATACTGAGAAAGCCAGTAGCAGAAACAGGTCTGGGGTTGGGGATATTCTGCAAAGCTTATTTGCGAGCTCTATATACAACTTATATATATATATATTGACAAATTTAATTTTTTTTAAATATAATGTTTACTTTAAGGAGAATAAAAAGGAAGTTAATCATGATAGTTCCATATTACTTAAATTCTTTTTTTATATTATTAATACTCTATATAAGTATCTAACAATTTCTTATAATAGTTACATACATGAATTTTACAAAAAAAAAAATCATTAATTAAAAAAAGGAACTATAAAAATGGCTATGATGACTATATTGTAATGATAAATGGATTTCTATTAGATATTCAGCAATTACATACATAGTGCATATTTTCTCATCCTGTTATATTTGTTTTATCTGTGTGGTTGTGTGCAAACCTACTTATTAACTGTTTTATAGCTTATGTTTGACCACAATTACTTAATTTAGAGGTTTGTAGATTAAACTTCTGAAGCAGATAAATATAGCAGTGATGAGTACTTCAAGACCTGTTGATGAGACATCAGGGGCATATGAGAAAATCAAATCCAGCTGGCTTAATTGTCAGATCTAAAAAAAGAAATTTGGAACCTCAGCAAAATCCCATTTCTTATACTGCACTATTTCAGTGGTTTAAAAGAATTTTTGCTTAACATTCAAAAGATCTTAATTTGATGCTTGATGCATATCTTAGATAGTGAAACTTCAATTAGTGACGAAAAATTCAGAGATCTTAATTTGAGCATTAAAATATGAAACTTGAATTTGTGATAAGTCTTAAAAGTATTCATATATTTTCTGTGTACAATTTGTCTTCTGATATTTGGCAGAGGACTTTATTGAAAGAATAAGAAACTACTACAAGATAGTAAACTTGAATATACTAGTAATATTTTGCAAGATAATAAATATTTAAGTGCATATTTAGAAGTTTAGGAAAATTTTTTCTCAAAATGAGATGCAGAACCAGGAATAGAAAATGTTAAAAAAACTGTTCTTAGAATACTAGAAACATAAGCCTAAGTAGCATCAAACATATTGTTTTCAGTTATTATTTTAGTTGACCTTTAATAAAGAATTACAGTTTAAGATTCCTCCTGCATAACATGAATTAGGATTGCGCCTCAATCTTTTGCAATAGAAAACTACATTTATAGTTTATGAGATCTTTTTCTATTGTTTTGATGAAAAGTTGAACATACTATTTTTTGTAGAATTAGAATCATGGTATCAATATCCTTATTAACATTTCTGAAAAGGATCTCTTTTATGTCATAAAGATGTTATTAGCAAGTATGTTTGGAAAATCACTAATGAATATGTTAAATAAAATATTTGGGAAAACGAGTTCTGTGGGAATGTCATTGTAAGTAAAATTTTAGATTTGTAAGTTAAAGATATTTCACCATTGCAGCTTTTCTTTTTGTCTATTTATGAACTTTAAATGCTTTTAGAAAAGGATTATTTTTCAAAACAGAATCATGCACTGAGATTATACTAATAAAAATAATGTACTAGCCTTAAATTTATTTCTCAAAATTCTTCATATAGATAGTTAATAGTTTTATTTACTCTGTTCTAAAAGATAGTTGTTTGCTATTTTTTTTAATAATGAACAAGATTTTAAAAAAAAAAAATTATGTTATAGTTATTTTTTAAATGTAAGTCAATTTAATTAATTTATTCTTACCTCACTCTTCAATTAAAAATTTCATATAATCTATTTTTAAAAAATCAATAAGATTTTGAATAATTTAAAAATTAAAATTATTATCTAAAAGTCATCTTTGATGATTTATTTCCTCCTTGATTTAGTAAATTGCATATAATCTAAATATGTAAGCCTCCACACAATGGGATTTGTTTGTGTATATGTGGCTTGTTAATATTTATATTATACTGATGTTTTGGCCGGATAGCATCAAGCATTATCTTGATGAATGGTGATAATTAAATACGTGGCAGAACAGCCACTGTCTATATAATGGCTGTTGCGATCCAGTTGACATTATATAATTCTAATATTAATAACAAATAAATATATACATGAACAAATCCAAAATTCATGTTTACATCTTTTATCTGTGAAAAAGTCTGAAGTTTAATACTTGAAGATTTGATATCTCTTTAATTTGTTATATATATATATACCTTATATTAATATAAAAGTATAAGAATGCTAGTAGTGTGTGCATTATTCATTGGTGGTGCCATATCCAATAAAGAAAAAACTGATCATTATGTTTATTTTTCTATAAAAAAACAAAAAAACAAATATGAAAATAATAATTTAGAAAACAAATCTGAAAGTAATATATTTAACAATAAAATCCATTCATAATGATTTAAAAACAAATATTTCCAATTACACTCCATAATAAATTTTATAGCATACACATTTTTCTCTAAGTTAGTCATCTTTTTGTATTTTAATTTGTTATGGACTCATTGTCCTAAGTTACTTCATTGTGGATTACATGGTTTGCTTAATTGCCTTGTTGTGCTTATTAAATCTTTACTTATATTCAGTCCATTGATTCGCTTTATAATTTAATACAGAATTGTGTTTGTCCCATTGTTAATTTTTATATGGAATATTTGATTTTCATTAATCACATCTTTTTTGAAATATCTTATTTTTTTGATCATTATTTGATCACTACATACATTATTATTTTACCTATAGGCAATCTTTGGAATCATAGTAAAAAAAAATTGTCCCAAATTCATCAATATTATTATGGTAAATCTAGAGAGAAATGTCTTTTTTATTTTTAGGGTTGTTTTCTAAATAAATTATATTTTCAAATATACTATATATACTTACTTATACTTTTTTTTAAACAAAAAATATGCATATCCAATAGCCCTTTTTTCATTGTTACATTGTTATGGAATAATCGCTCCATCAAGTGGATAGGAGAGTGCACTTTTACTATTACCAGTTTACGTTATATAGAAAGAATTAATATTATGTTCTTCAGGAATATAAATAAAAATTTTATATAATCTAAAGAAAAAAATTAGCACATAGGCTTAGAAGTGATCTCATTAAAGAATTAAAAAAAGATATGAAAAACCGTGGATTAAAATAGACATATATGGATCTTAAGTAACTATTAGAATATTGGATACATTATCATATTGGGAAATCAATAATATGAAAATTAAATAGTCACTCAAATCATCATTTTGCAATTGGCAAGCCTAGTTAATATAATATCTTCTTCACTATTTCTCTGTAAGAGAAAGTTGGAGAAGCCTTTACTTAACAGTAAAGAGTTATTTATTAAAAATCCTGTTTTACATTTTACCCCTATGTATACTAATATATATTTCTGAATCGCTTCAGCACCACATCTCTTTTGTTATAAATAATAGCATTGTAATGATACCTTGTAAACATACAAAAAATCTTCCATCTGGTTACATTTAAAGCTATTGCCTTACAGATCTCAAAACCTACCTAAATGATAGGTTAATATATATATAAATGGTACTTTGAAGTTTTATTTGATATCACTCCCTTAATTTATTACATATATGTCTTCTTTCATTTTTCATATATATGGAAATCTTGAATGCGTGGGGATTTATCCATTTAAAATCAACTTAATTAGAAAGCACTTACCCTAGAACAACTGCCTAGGCCAAAAGTCATCATAAACTAACAGACTGATGCATCCAAAAGGAGGATCCTCTTCTAAATGCCACTTCTAGATCTCATCTAGAGATCAAAATAGTGCAGTTTACAATTTTTTCCTGAGATTGCATCAGTCCTGTCTAGTTTACCTTACTTTTTGCTCTGGGGCAGTATGTTCCAGATCTCAAGTGCTTTCTCAATTAAGTTGATCTTAAATGGATAACTCCATACACATTCAAGATTTACATCTAAACATCCATTAAAAAAATATTGTATTACAGTTTATATATATATGCACACATAGTATATGATTATAAAAACTTTATATTATAAAATAATATGTTTTCAGAAACTAGAAAATCATAAAAGTTTATATTTAGAAATAAAAATCTGGATATGAAATATTGTAGACTTACTAGATAACATTCAAGATAGACAAATATTGAACTTAAATAATTATCATTAGAATAGTGATTATATCACTATTAATTCCAATAATAGAAATTAAAACTTGCTCGTTAGTAAATATCAAGATTTAATAATTAAGTGAATCTATAACAGATTCCCCCCAGAAAGGTTTTCTGCATCTTTAAATAGGAAAAAAAAAATAGTAATTGCATTATATGGAGCTATAAAGAGTTTTATAGATATTAAAAATATGTTAAGCGTTTCAGATCTGAAATAACTAGCTTAATGATAAGAAAAATTAACTACATGGGGGGAAAAAATATTATGATAAGTCAGTACATTTAATTGCATGAGCAATAATAGACTGTGACATGCAAAATTATTAAGAAGTATAATGAAAGAATATGCATTATTATGGAAAACTAAAAAAACCAAATTCGAAGTTAAAGAAATTTGCACCCCCAAAATTTTAACCCTGTCATAGGTCTGACAAATGATAGGATTGAAATATTAAAAGATGTCCAGATAATCTAGAAGGCACTAGCAAAAGTTTAGTTATTTGTTAAATTGTTTATTAATTTTTTTGATATTTATTTTTCTCATAATAATTAAGAGTTAAATCCTGAGTCGTAATTATTTCAATAAAAAATAATTGTAATTAATTTCTAGCAATTTTTTTTGTAAATAGTTATAATTTAAATGACCATTAGTTCCTATAAAGTTGTGTAATTAAATAATTATACAGTATTAGTAAAAATAAGTGTAGATTAATTATTTATTTTATTTTCACACTCCATAATAGCAAAAAAAAAAAATCCTTTAAAATAAAAAATATTGATTTGAGAATATGTGTTACCAGAAGTACGTTGTAGTGAATCATATGACAAATCTTTATATTACATTTTTATATTTCATATATATTGAATCCCAAATATATTTACTACAAATTCTTCCTAACTAATTTTTATTTTACATTTTATTTTAGGTGGCAGTAACTATGTATTTGTTTATTTGTTATTTTACCCTTTAACATCTAGTGGGTACAGTTTCCCTGAGAATCAATGTGAATTTAGCCGGTCAACTTAATTATCCTTGTCGGATTAATGCCCAGTGCCAAGGCCAATACCAGAAAAAACGTGGTATGTATAAATGATCTATATATACATATATCCCAAATGTAAATATATTTGTAATTTTAATCTGAATAAACAAATATCACAAGCTATGATGTGATGCAAATTGGCACCTTAAATGAAGAAAAAGATTTTAAATCTGTTAGCTATGTTAAACATTTCCCCCCTCCATATATCGCGCTTATATATTACAATAAATTCATCTTCTTACCCTATTATTAGTATTTCTTTAGGCCTAATTCATTTTTTCTCCTATCCCATTTTAACAAAAGTATTATACTCTCATATTTCCCAATTTCTTTATAAGTCATAAATAAAAAGATCATAAAATCTTAATTCTTTTCACTGTCTTTGAAATTTTTTCACTCTCCATACAATATATCTGAATCTTTTAACATCCTACACTTCAAAAATAAATGTTCAGTACTTTCTTTGCCATCACCACAAATTCTTAATTCATGTTTGCTTTCTTTGCCTCATTTTTAAAGTCCCTGATTTTGCACCATAATATCAGTAAAGTGTTTTTAGTATTATTCATACATCCTTTAATATTTTATATAATTTTTATATAACCACTAACTAATTTTTTTTTTTATTCATATTCATTTTTCACGGCTTAAGTCTTTTTCTCTCCTAATCAACTTATCTATCCTCTTTTCCCATCTTATAATTATATACCTTTAGTACATTCTCTAGATTTTTATCCCATTTTTTTATATATATACATGGAAATTATCTATTTCTTAAGTTTATATATTGTTAAATATTTCTTGATCAATCTATTTTCAAAATTATATTGAAACCCTCTGAACATTTTTAATTTACTTTTGATTTCTCTTATTAAAAATGAATTCCAACCTAATCTTGAGGTTCATTTGCTACCAATAATTTACCATCCAGTACCAATCTACATACTTCTTTTTGTATTCTGTCCAAAATTTTTTATCTTCCTTGTGTAATACAAAAACTCATCATTTCTAAATGATAATCCAGATACTATGACTTCTATTTAAATAATTCTTTATTTTGAAACTATAACTGTTTAAAATCTCTTTAAAAAACGTAATTTTTTAAAATCATATTTCATGTCACAAAAAATGATTACTAAGGCTAGAATAAAGAGATAGCTACAAAAAATAAATTGTAGTTTATGTTATAAGCTTTTATTTGATTTGTAATATTGCTAGATTTTGATAGTTTTTAATTTCAAGATCATTTGATAAAGTTTTTGACCTTTAATTTTTCAAAAATTACATTTTAAAAAATTTTTGAAAAAAAAACCCCCAAAGCATTTTTGAAAAATTTTATTGTAAGATCACAAAATGTCATATTTTTATTATTTTCAATAAAATATTACGCAAAACAGAAAAACTATTTTAATTCAAATTTTCAATTTTTTTTAGAAAGATCTCCTTTCCCCCTTTTAAGACAGAGTTATGATAAAGTAAGCTAAATTGGGTAAGGGACAACTTGGAAAGTCAATAAAAATCTTTAATTATCACATTTACATAATAATTATTTTGTTTTAACTCTTGATTAAAATATTTTTAACACATACAAACAACTCAAGTAATTGTATGTCTTTACGCATACTATTATCATTGAAAGTGTTTCTCTATGAACAGTCTTAGCTTTCCATTGCAAGATAATTTTTGAAGAATTGTTATTGCTGTGCCCATTTCTTATTTGCAGAGATAGTATTTATGAAGGTAAAAATTTGGTACACAGGCACTTGGAAATTTATCATCACTGAATCTTGGGCAAGCAAAGAACTTTTAGGATGAAGATATTTCATTTCCACCATTTCTTTGTCTTGTTTTTAGCCCAAACTATTTCAAACAACTAATGATTATTATTCATGTATTCTAATTTTAAGAATTTCTTACAAAACTATCTTTGTCAATAGTGTTTTATTTGATACAAGAAAAAGCAGTGGAACTTCCTGATATGGATTTGCATTTGAAAAATACTTTTCAAGTAATTTTTTTTTTTTGTGAAACTGTATCATGATTTATTGCATAGAAATACCATTCAGTTTCAATTCCAAAATGGTTTTCATCTTTGTATATGTTTGAGAATTTTTTTTATATTTTTAAAGTGTGTAGCAGAACTATCTGAAAAATAGTATATTTTTTCCAAATCTGGTATCAATCACTAAGTTATTTTTCAATCTGTATAATATTTTTAGAAAGTATTAAAAATATCCCATAATGAAACTTTTCACAAAAGATATCAAAATACATGTGTTTTTGAATGGGTTTTTTTTTTTTTCCAAATTTAATTAAAAATATTATTGAAATTAAAAACTAAGAAATAATGTAAAATTTGTTTTTTTTCTATCCTATTTCTAGTTTGAATAGTCATTCATTATGTAATTATATTAATGCAAAATTGCAATTTCTTTTGGAGATTTTAAAATTTGGAATATTTTTATTATTTCTACTAATATACTTGACAAGTCAAATTTTAAAAAAAATTGAAAATGGTCAATATTGGATCACTTGACGTTGATTGAATGATTCATATTTCATACTTTTTTATATGAGAAACATAGCAGATATTTAATAGATACCATTCTATTTTTGGGGGGTTTTCCCCTCCGTTCTAACGTACAACTATTTGTATAATTTTCTTTTTCCACTTAACAAAGTTTCTTCAAGACAAATATCTCCAATTTTTTATTTTTCAGTTTTTTCCCTCCCATTAAATAATAGAATTTTAGATTTTTCTTCATCAAATTTTATGTATATATTATCCTACTCTTTATTCTTATCACATAAAAGGACTTTTTAAATTAGATGACACTACTAGATAATATTTATATAGGTTAATTTGCAAAGTTAATAGATGAATGTTTTCCTGAAGGTGTTTTAGTTGGATTATTTTCATCATCTAATATGAGTATTGAATGTATCTTTAGAAAAATTTAACTTTATTTAAGTATTTCAAATACATTCAACTGTTAGTAATAGCACATCAAACAGGTTAGTATATGCACAACGTTTCGAGAGATTATTCTTTCCCCTCTTCTTCAGGTGTTGCTGGCCAAACCAGTGACAATACTAGCATGGGAATTGAACCTGGACCTTTAGATTCTTGAATATTGAATTTTAAGATAACACTCTAACCAACTGAGCCATCCTGCCAAAGGCAACAGTCAGTAGAAATTTCATATACTTATCTATGATGTTTCTCCTGATTTTTCCATTTTTTCTTCTTAAGAGCAAAGTTGATTAGTGGTTTCCATACATTATGTATAGCCACATTAAGTTGACTTATGGGATTGTTTGCCATTATCATGTGAGCAGCTTCTTTAAATTTTTTTTTTTTTTTTACCTTTTCTTCTCTATCCAATATTTTTGTGTTTTCCCAATTGAACATATGTTCATTGGTACATATATGGTCTCCTTAGACACATCTGTTTTCTCTCTTCTAATCATCAGTTTGTTCTTGCAAGCGCTTTTCAATAGGACGACCGGTCTCACCAATATATGTTCTTCCACATTCATATGGTATTTCATAGCTGCAGTTTTTTCATCATTTCAAGTTTAGGCTTTGTAAATGTTAGAATTCCTCATGATGTGGTATCACTGTTCTGATGTTATACTGATTGCAGATTTTCCTTAATTTGTCTGCTATTTTTGGTATGTATGAGTACACTACAGTACCAATAATTGTTTTTTCTTTTGATAGTTCTTTTTGTTGTCTATTTAAGGTTTTTTTAATAACAGCTGATGGATAACCATTTTTTATAAGAGTTTGTTTTATATAAGTTTTATTTTTTTAAATCGTTGGTTTCTGAACAAACTTCTTTTGCTCTGTTTCATAGTGATAGTATGACTCCATGTATTTCTGATGTGATTTTTGTATTTTCCTGTATGTGTAGGTTTTCAGTAAACTGTAGTTTTGATTTTGCCATAAGGAAGTCTTGTTATATTAACATCTAAGAATGCCAATTTTTGTTTTTGTTCTGATTCTATTGTGAATTTAATTGAAAGGGGATATGTTGTTGATGTGTTTCCAGAAAGTTTGTAATATTGCTTCACCATGCGGCCATACCAACAAAGGTATCATCCTCACAGCGAAGCCAAACTTTACTTGGATATGGAGTAGTTTTTATGGTTATGGTTTCTAATTCTTTCAATGTAAATATTTCTAGTCAGTAGTGAGCCCATATCCATTCCTTGATTTTGTTGGAAAAATCTATTCATATAACAAATGAGAAAAACATCAAAAATAATGTGGTATAGATGCAAAATATTAGTTTTCCACAACTTTGACAAAGAATTGTAGAACTAATAATGAATTTAAAAAAATAGAAGTTAGTAAGAATAAAAATTATGTAGAATATGAAAAGATATGAATGTGATAATAATGAAGACAACTAATTTTGTTGCTTGGTGCAAGGCAGGAGCTTTAAATATTAGAGAAAAAAGGCAAAATAGAATAAGGGATTTGATTTGTAGATGTAATTTACATGAAGATGGGAAAGAGAATATTGAACATTGATTTTTAAAATGTAAGATATTGAAAGAGGATCAAGATAAATTATATAGCAAATAGGAAACATTTAAAAATAAAAAAGTAATAAAGTTAGACACTTTTATGATTTTTTTTTTTTACATCTTTCTACTGAAATTGGAGAAATGTGATAGGAGAGGAAAAAAGAAATGAACCAGGAGTAAAAAAAATAATTGAGTGATAGGGAGCAGATGAGGTTAATGGAATATAGAAAGAGTGTGGATAGGAGAAATGCTTAATTTAACTAAAGGATTTCCAAATTTATAGCTTAAGCAAACTTCTGAGTTTTTTAAGGAGAAACCATTTTATATTATAGATTGTGATATTTGTATATACATAGGTGTTTATGTTTATTATTCAGTGACCCACAGTAATAATTTCCTGTAGAGATTTTTTTTTTAGAAAATTATAAATTTTATTCTGATTGTTAAAGATAACTCTGCTAATATTTTTAAGAAATATTTTTTAAAATAATAATAATTATAATACTGATATAGGCAATTTAATAAGATATTTTAAAGTAAATTCTGAAATATTTTACTTCAGTTACATGTAAAAAACAATGGGTACAAAGCATTTGTGCTTTTATACTCTTATTTCACTTAAGTCTAATATTATATTACTTCAAAGGCATTATCCTAAAGCAAGTATGAATAAAAGATATCACTTAAGCTTATCTTAATATAATAAAACAACATGGATGTTGTTACTGACAGAGCCAGTAATATTTTATATATTAACAAATAAATAATACACAAATGTCTAGTGCTTTCAGTCTAAGTCCTTGTCATGGCAATAAACTGTATAGAAAACTAATCAATAAATGTCAAAATGACTATACTGTAGACCAGGATGAAGTAATAGGAAATTTGTTAGTAACAACAGCCTTGTTGTTTCATTCTTATTTCAAGCATAGACAGAAGTATCTGTATTATATTTAAACTTAGCTTACTAAAAGATCACATCGTAGTTTAATACAGTCAAATTTTTTTTTTCCAGATCATTAATTTCAGCTTATGATCTCAGTGCCAAAAAAAGTAACTGAAATTTTTTATATTTTCATTCCAAATTTATTTTAAAATATTCCTAATAAGCTGCCTCTTTTGCAGCAATATATGTACTACCTTTCTATTTTGTTCCGGTAAATCCTGATATTTATACTAATCTCTACACTTTCATGCTTAAAATAAAAATCTGCTTTTTTTCAAGCTTTAAAATAATCTCACCAAAAAAAAAAAAAATGCATCACCTTTTTTTTTTACTTAGACTTTTGGAAATTTTGTGATTTCTAATTGAGTATTATTTTTTTAATTACTTAGAACGAACTTTTTTTTTTAGTTTTCACAGAAAAAAATAATCTAAAAACAAGTTAATTGCAGTTAATGTCTCATCTTGAAGATTATTTCTATTGAAACACAGTAGATCATTGACCATATATTGAGTTAACTTTCTGATAATAATTTTTGTGGGGGGAAAATTATGTAATTGTTTTGCTGTTATTCTATTTATATTTTATTATTGACTTGGATAATTAGAAATAGAGTTGTGAAAAGATTGGAAGCTTTCTAATTTAAGATTTAAAGAATGTAAAGAAAAAATTGGAAGGTTATATTGAAGAGCTGTTGAAGCAATATTGACTGAATCGAAGATGTACATATAGACAAAAAATTATGAATATTGGGTAAAAGAGAATTATGAGAAGAAAAATAATTGATAAAGTGAAAAAAAAAAAGGAATTATTAACTATTTTGTTTCCTGGTCTTAAGTCAATATCATGAAAAAGTATATACTCAAAAACTTTTTTGCTCGGGATTTAATAAGAAGTATGAGCATCACATATGAAAAAACTCTTGCGATGCACGAAACTTGAGCTTCAGAGTCTGCTGCAGTGTAAATATGGCATGTATAATTTATTTGTGAAATTATAAATGCAGGAACTCATTTTATAATATTTGTTTTTTTTTATAACTTCAAAGTTATAAAATCTATTTGTTGATTTAATTGGTTGATAAAAATACAGTTTATTTCTTATATAAATAAATTTGTATAGGAATATGCACATATATAAAGCAAATCAATTTTTAGAAAATGGAAAGACAATCATGCGTAAAGGTTAACTGGTTAATATGAATAATTTTAATTGGAGAAATAAAAATAATCAAATATCTTCCAAGCATGATCCATGGATCAAAGCACCAGAGTATGCCACTTATCACTGCATCAAATTTCCTAATAATATAATTCTATACTATATATACTAGAATGTTTTATATTTTTAAAAAAAATTTTGCGTATTTATTTTATTATTAAAAAATTATTTTATTAGATTAGTTTTGCAAAAAGTAATAGCTCTACCAATTTGAAGAAAAATGATCAATAATTAAAATAATACATATTAAAAACAGACTATGTGTAGGAATGTGATATGATGTACTCATAGAATTAATAAAAAATGTATTGTAAATGATTTGATTTTAGAAATAAAGTTTTTTAATGTTGGTTAAAGAAGTAAAAATTTAAGACAGAGATATCTTAAAGAAATTTATTATTAATCATTACTAAAACATCTTCTAATTATAGATGTAGGCTGCTATTCAATGAGGTTTTTTATTTAGCTTTCTACAATTGTAAATCACTTTTAAGTGAAGGAAGATTGTGGGAATTGGAAGAATGGTCTAATATTAACTGGAATATTGTTTGATTTTATGGAGTTAGAAGAAAAGATGAAAAATGATTTGAAAGTCATGCACTTTACTATGAGGCAAAAATAACAAATGTAATGTGATTCATAATAAATAAAAGATAGAAAATGATAAATTCATTTACTTCTGTTTCTAATCACCACTCAATCCTTTTTTTTTATTATCCAAAATCCAATTGTACAATAAAACACTTATTTCCTTCTTCTTTCTTATATACTTCAAAATTATATTTATTTCCAAAAATAATTCTTTATGCATTGCTTATCCAATTCTATTTTAAACAGGTTTATACCTTTTTATATATAAACTCTCTTTTACCATTATTTCTTTAAATAATCTAACCCCCTCCAACATTTTAATCTTAAAATCTATATGTCTAACTTCCTTACTATGTATATTTACATTAGAATTCCTATCTCTCAAATGCTGTTTCAATCTTGTCTCTAATTTGTTCTTTGTTGTACCATGACCCCCTCCAACATTTTAATCTTAAAATCTAAATTAGAGACAAGATTGAAACAGCATTTGAGAGATAGGAATTCTAATGTAAAATATACATAGTAAGGAAGTTGGACATATAGATTTTAAGATTAAAATATTGGAGGGGGTTAGATTATATAAAGAAAGAATGGTAAAAGAGAGTTTATATATAAAAAGGTATAAACCTGTTTAAAATAGAATTGGATAAATAATGCATAAAGAATTACTTTTGGAAACAAATATAATTTTGAAGTATATAAGAAAGAAGAAGGAAATAAGTGTTTTATTGTAACAATTGGATTTTGGATAAAAAAAAATGTAAAAAGGGAAAGTTTTTTGAGAAGGGAGACAAGTAAGTGTGGTGTATATTTTGTGTTTTAATTTAAATGATTTTAATGTATTTTATTTATTTTTATTTTATATTTTTTGTGTGTGTTTTTTTTATTTTTTTATTGGTTTTATTATGTGGAGTTTGTTATAATGTAATATATTTTTTATAGATCCTTGAAAATGACTATAAAGTAAAAATAATTGAAACGTTGGAACAAATGGATATATATATATACAACAAATAAAGTTTTTGTAAAGAAAAGAGGAAGTGTTTTAATTATGGAATTATATGATAGAAAATGATCATTATGGAGATATAGTGACAGTAAATTATTCATTTTAATGAAAGATAACAAACACAGATAATTCAGATTTATGTTTCAATAAGTAGTCATTCTGATGAAGTAAAGGAAGGATTTCTGTATAGATATAGAGAATTCTTTTGGTGATACCAAGCAACATTTTAAAATTGTCATGGGGTATTTTTATTAATATAATTGAAAGACAATTGAAATATGAAAATGCTGTAGATAAATTTTCTTATAGAGTCAGAAATGAGGAAAAAAAAAACAGATTTATGGAATTTGCAAAAAGAGAGAAATTTATATTATTAATTTTTTTTCTTTGAGAAAAATATTAACAGAAATTCATGGAAGCATGCAAATGAAGATATAGCAGAATATGATTTTGACTAACAGAAAATATTTCTGGATAGTAATGCTTTTAATAGATTTAACATAACAAATGATTTTTGATTAGATGAAAACTCTTAGAAAGACACCATTAATATAATTGATATCCCTAATCTTCAAAAATACTCCAATGAATTTAAATTAGAATTTAGATATTGTATTAAAATATTAATAGACTTTGAAGATGATTCAGGTATGATTGAAATCAATAAGATAACTGGTATTCTACTAAGAACTGTAAGAAATACAAAAAAGTATTAATTCACCAGTAAATTTTTAATGGAATCAAGACACTGTATAAGGAATATGAAAATATTTTAAAAGGTTCATTTTATAAGAATTGAATATCAAGAATTCTATAAAATGCTATAGAAAAAGATAAGCATAAGAAAATATAATTGTGAAGAAGTAAAGAAAATTATAAAAGAAAACAAACATTTCAAAAGAACAAATAACTTTATTAAAAGAAAGTTGATTTAGCAATAAGAAAAAAGATGGAACTATTACTAAAAAGATGGATGACAACATGAAGTGATGGAAAACTTGTACAATGCAGCTCTTACAATTATGATGATATCTTTTAAAAGTTCAAGTATTTTAAATAAGAGATATGTTATTCAATTAAATCTATGAAAAATAAAACTCCAGAAAATGATTGATGAAATTATAGATATTTTAAAAAATGCAGGTGAAGAAAATAGAGAAACTGTTGGCAAAACTATATCGAACATTTATCTAATTAAGATATACTAGATGATTAGTAGCAATGTAATAGTAAATACTGATATTAAGAAAAATGAAAAGAAATTTGTTAAAAATTACAGAGCTAAAATTGTTCCAATTTGTCTACAGAAAACATTGAATTCAAAATAATCAAAAGAACAAATTTGATTTTAAAAATATTTGAAAGGTCAATCAATAGATTACGTACATAAAAATGTTATAGAAAGTACCAGTGAATATGAATTTTCTTTTAGCTTTGAATTTGTAGATTATGAAAAAGCATTTGATGATTAAAATGTCAGATCATCTAGGCATAGACCAATTTTGAAGATTATATCAGCAGCATTAGACTTGATGGTAATTAACATTGATAAAGTATGCGGCATGATGATTTCATTTCTCAAAACTTTTTTATAGCTATTTTATGGGAAATATGAATAAACTTAAGGAATAAAAATAATGGAAATTATTTTTAATTATTTAGGTTTTGCAGGTGATATGATGTTTACAAATAATGCTTCAGAGTTTCAAGAAATATAATAATAAATGAAAATAAGAAATTAGGACTAAAGATAAATGCTAAAATGACTAAAGTAATTTTCAGTGATTTTTCAAAAAAGGAAAAGAGATTGATAATAATCAGTTTGAAGTGATACAGATAGAAACATAATTTATGAAATTAATCATAGAATTGAATTTTAAAGAAGTATTTTTGGTAGAAATAACTTATTAAAAAAAAAAAAAATTATGTGCTTGAAAAGGAGGGTTGTTAATAAATATGTTTTACTAGTACTTAGTTATGGATTTAAAATTGCACCCTAATATGAAAGCAATACACAGATTTAATGCCACATAAAATGAAAAATATAGATGAGAAACAAACTTTTATTCAGTGAACTGGGTATGCCGTTAAAAGAAATGACAATAGACAATCAACTGAAATCTTAAATTGTTATCAAGAGATTGTACAAGTTTGAGAATATTGTATGAGTTGGTTAGATAAGATAAGGAAGTTTGCAGGAGTAATATGGAGAAGAAAACTTACGAATTGGAGAAACAATTAAATTTGGGGATTTTCATCTTGCGACGAATGATGATGAATAAATTTTGTTTTTGAGTGTATGACAGTAGGAGATCAGAAAAGTGATTTTCTTAGTAGACTGTTTTCATTCAGTGAACAAATAAATATTCTTTTGGTTTCACATAGCAATGGCATTTTTTTTTTTTTTTTAAAAAAAAAAAAAAACTTCATGTGAAAATACAAAGCAATTTATTCTTTGTACTCAATATTGTAAAATTTATATTTGGCAATAAAAGTTTTGTTGATAATCTGAAAAAATATTATTTAACCTGACTGAAGGGACACAGTTACACGAAAAAATGTTTTCTCATGATGTTAAAAAAATGTATTTATTTGTTAAAAGAATATATGAAAAAATAACAATGAAGCACTGATTGTAAATTCAATTATACAATTGATTTTTTAAGCTTGATTTTTTTTTCCTATTTACATTGTTTGAGAGCATGATGGAATTGTAGATTTGAGTATAATAATGGCTTTTTTTTATTGAATACTCCAAGGAATTATTTGTTTAATAAAATAAAATGATTATTGAATAATTTACTTTTTTTAGAATGTATCTAATTTTTAATAAAATATATTTTTATTTTTTAATAGGTTTATGGAACCAGGTGTGATTGTGGTACTTGGTGGAGTATTACCCTTTGGATCTATATTTATTGAGATGTATTTCATTTTTACATCTTTCTGGGCCTATAAAATCTATTACGTATATGGTTTCATGCTGCTTGTCTTTCTCATCTTAGCTATTGTAACAGTATGTGTTACAATTGTTTGTACTTACTTTCTGTTAAATGCAGAAGATTATCGATGGTAAGTTATTATTTTTGTACGAATTATGTAAAACTTTTTTTTTAAAAAAAGCGAAATTTTTTATGAATTTTTTTAATTCTTTCAAAAAAAAAATGGTAATAATATTATTTCAATTCTTCATTAACTAATTTTTCAACTTATATAAACCTTCAAATGAATTGTTGAAACTAATAAAAAATCAAATTAATAAAATTCTAAACAATGCTTTTATAACAATAATTTAATGAAAATTCAAGATGAATGTTACATTTTTATTGATTATAAGAGGGCTAAATATATATATATTAATTCTATTAACTTTGAAAACAGAATTTTCAGTTACTATAGTGTGGATTTTTTTCAGAATTCAAAAATTTTTAGCTTTTTGATTTTATAAAAAATACACTGAATAAAATAATTAAACTAATCTTTTGTGCAAAAATCTTAATTTTTATCATTCTTATTAGTGATATAAAATTATTTTTTGCTTTCCAAATTTGTCCATAATCAAACAGTAGTTTTATCATGAATAATATATTATTTGATTTAATTACTTCATAACTGCAACAACCTTAACCAAAGTCAAATTTTACTTTCAGATGGAAAAAACAAACTGATTTTCAGCATATAAAGCATAAAGATTCCTTACCGTAAAATCCTTAATGGCCATATATAAGAATCCAATTTAACTTCAGTAAAATATCTATATTCATATCTTCAATATCATTGATAATTAATCATTTATAATAATGGATTTCTTATTTCTTCAAACATAAATAGAAGCAAGAAAAGTATTCTAACTATCTCAACTTTTTGCACTTCTGATAAAAACTGATTTAAAACATTATTCACTATCAATTTTACTATCCTAGCTAATTAAAATCATTAATATTGTATATCATTAAAAAATATTAATTGTTCTATTAAAGGAGAAACTTCAGTCTGAAAATTTAAATCATTTCATTATACCTGTTTTAGTTTGCTAATTCTCAACTCATTGTATCAAAAGTAAGAATTGAATGATTATTCTTCAACCTACAATTTGAATTCTGAGAATTACCTCCCAAACAATAAATGCAAATATATATTGTAGCCTTTGGTTTTGACCAAAGATGGCTGAGGGTGCAGCAGATGTCATTCGTTAAGAAAGAAAAAAAATGTTCTCAGAGAAGAAATCAATCAAATACGAAAATTCATCAATAACAGTAATTTTTAAAATGAACAGAGTAATCGGAAAGTTTATAATGGTCGTAAGATATGATAGTCGTATCTGGAAAATCTTGAGAAAGTTAATATATAATAACACTGTACATTTAAGTATACTTTAATTATTAAAAATTAAATATTGAGATTGACTGGTAAGATTTATCTATTAAATATTAAACAAGTAAGTGAAAAAATTGATGTAAATTTAAAATCATAAAGGGTAATGGCATATTTCAGTTAGTTTTTGAGACAATTGAGAGTTAAGTTTTGAATCAGATTATCATTGCCAAAAAAGATGTAAAGAAGGGTTGGTAAATGAGTAGCAATTTGTATTACTTTAACAATATTTTTAGGCAAATTTACTCAGCTATGGTAAGGAATTTATATACACAAAATAATGTGCTGATTGCTTAACTGAAATGTGTTATGTTTTAATATTTTTATGTAGGACTTCAGAAATAAAGAAATGCTTTGCTTCTCATTTCAGAAGATAATTTCCTAAGTGAAATAGGTTGCTGGCCATTTATTGTCTGGAACACACTGCCTATTCTCAAGAGTAATCTTGATTTGCCACTCACAAAACCATGAATTCAACATAAGAAACCCACCATGTTGAAGAATTTTAAAAAAAGGAGTAAATTTGTAATTATTGATCATACATGAGAATTTATACCTAAACTTAATTTTTGATTATCAGAATAAAACTTTGATAACATGAACGTATTACTGGACTGCTGTGCAGCTATAAGATATATATATATACATATTTCAAACAAGATCTCTTATTTTGTAAGGTTATAATAATTTCAGAAATTCTATATAATAAATTTATTTTATTTGAGCCTAAATTATCTACTTTTTTTTTTTTTGTAAAATTTCAGAATAAATTGAGTATATAATTATTTTTATACCTTTTTGTGTGGTTATAATGTTTGAAAATATAAAATTAGTATTGTTTAATGTGTAGGTTATTAAGAAGAGCAAATCATTTTTTTGAACACATATTGTTAATTATTCATAACCTGAAGGCTGATGGTTTGCTCTTCTTAATTATAAAATGTTTGAATACATTAATGTTTTATAATCCAAAGACAATTTTTGTTGTTTGAGGGCTGTAAAATGAATAAAATTCTCTTTAATTTTTCAATCCTATGTTTAGAGGCAAAATAGTTTCAAGCCACTGCAGTCTTATGAAAGTAGAATGCACAGAATTTCTTGCAACTAATGATTGACTGGCTTAGAATATATTATTATTAACATATCATACCATTTACAACTTTCTTAAACACTTTATCAATATTTATTTATTTCAAAACTAAGTTTTGACTGTCCTGCAGTCATCATCAGAGCTACAATATTCAAACGTAATTAATACACATATTCATATACATAATTAAATACACAAAATAAAGCAAAAATAAAATATACATTTTAACCTGACCATTATAAATAATCATTTTCCATTTTATTACTTAGCTCTTAAATACTTTTATTCACATTTATTTTATATCATTTTATTTTAAAAATATATATATATATATTTATTATAATTATAAAACTTTAACATTTATTCTACTATTTAATACTTATTATTGTCATTTTACTTTTATTATAAATCAACTTCTAACTTTTTCTTATTTTTATTAATTTATAAACAAATTAAGCGTATGTCACGCTTGAATGTGAAGCTATATCAAAATACAGGAATTAATATACGCTAAGCGCTTTCGAGGTCCTTTACCTCATATTCATAGCGGTGCTGTGAGCTGCTGTAATTATCAATTGATTTTTCCCACATTACAAATTATTTTTTTACATTACAAAAATTACCTACTTCTTTACAATCCTATTTTTAAAAACCCAACTGACAAAATTTTCAAAATTTGTACACTTGTTTAACACCCCCCTCTATCATCATTTTTTTCAACTTTGTTCTTTTAACCTTTTTCAAATTCAAACTATTAATAATAATTGCTTATAAAATTATTGTCTTTACCCAATATCCCTATTAAGGTTTGGTTTTATATTCTTAATCAATATTGCCTCATTAATTTTCCTATCCCTTCTATTATTTGTATAATTAATCATTTTTATAATGAATGTAAATAAATAGGTGATCTCTTATCATATTTATGTTGAATTAATGTTGTATAAATTGAATTCTTTTTTACTTTTATGTGATTTGTATTCAGTTTTATTTTGTGTATTTAATTATATATATGAATATGTGTACAGGTGTATTAATTATATATTTGATTATAGCAGTTCTGATGATGAATGCAGGGCAGTCGAAACTTAGTTTTGATATAAATAAATAGTATTGCTAAAGTGTTTAAGAAAGTTGTAAATGGTATATGTTAAAATATAAAATCAATACATAGGAAAAGGAAGAAGTTTATTGTTATTGTTTCATTGAATGAATTAAATGTATCTGAAAAATATGAGTATAAATATATTAAAGAAGGCCGGACATATTAGAGCCTGTAATCTATATTTAAAAGATTTCACTAGTATTGTATATGTAAGTTAATTCAGAAAGTCACTCTAGATATATGTCTGTCTATAATCAGGTATGTATTATTTACTAATGTATATTATTTAATAAACCTTGTTATCATTATGTGAAATAAACTCAACTCACTGGGTTGCTATTCTTTGTTAAATCCTTCTCATTCCCTACAATCTGTAGTTGTAAATGCTTATCATCATCTGGATCCACCTTTGAAACTAAACAAACTACTACCAGAAATATGAATAGGAAAAAATTAGGAATATATAGTTAACAGTAATCATATTCATCATTGGTAGTGCTTTCATTGTGAAATATTGCTCTGACAGAAATCTTTATCATATCCAATTATAAATAAAACTATCAATATATTTAAACCAGTTATTTGAGACTTGTTTGCAAATTGCTAATTATAAAGAAATATCGCTAATTCACATATTTTGTTGGACTTTTAGAGAAATGGGAATTTAATTTGATTGTCATTAGCAATCCTAAAAGTCATCAGTAATTTTTTTTTAATAGCTATTAATTTTTATATTGTTTTATATATA
>JAQFVV010015020.1:0-21894 GCA_028023455.1 Epiperipatus broadwayi | reverse complement strand
CGCCTGAATAAATTATATATTTCTGATAGTGTCCTGAATAATCATAAGTTTTTTAGCTTTATTAATAGTTACCATTATTAATGTTGGAATACAAAAATGTCCTTCATTTTTGTAATATTGTTATTAAATATATTATTTATATTTCTTTAATTGGTGGCAATAACAAGTTTTATTTTTAAGATTCGATGTGAATATGTTTATTTTTTTTATTAAACATTGCTAATTTATAAATGTTTGTTATATTTTAAATTAACATTAATAAGTATGTCATTCATGTAAACTATATTAGAGGATTGATAGAGCATGAAAGCATGGAATGCCTTACAATTGAAAAATCAAATTAGATAATTGGCATGTGTGGCTGTTTCTGCAATGGGATGGGAGCCTTTACAGGGAACTATATGCTATATATCTGTAATTAAAAGCCCTCATACTGTTTTCCCAGTGCTTTTTATTTAATGGTGGAATTACTTCATTGCATAAAAATAGTGGTTGAGACTTCAACAGACAAACATTCATTAACCAATCAGACAATAGAGAAAATACATTATATATATATATATATATATATATATATATATATATATATATATATATATATATATATATATATATATATATATATATATATATATATATATATATACATTCAGAATATTGTCATATTATACAAAATATTTACCAAAATTACTTTATACAGGGACATTAAAAATTAATTATTAATAAGAGGACAAAAAGTGTGTTACCATGTAGAAGTATTTTGTCGATTAAAATGTGTTGTTAAAAAATAAAAATACATGAAGTATATTTAAAGTATATATTTTGGAAATCAGATAAAATAATTTAGGACTAAGATACTTTCTAAAATCTTTAAGGTAATATTATCTAGATTTTTTTCAGAAAATTCTAAAGATTGATTGTAAAATTGACTTCAGTTATATTGTTCAAAACCTAATCTATATGGAAACATAATGGATCTAATTAATCATAGAAATAATATTGGATAGAATGGTTTTGATAATAATAATTTAACTTTAAAAGAATCTGTCTATGACCTTGAAGAAGAAGGGTTTAATAAATGTATTTTCATCAATAAGAGACTTAAGACCACTCAAAAATTGTGGAGAGTCGTATGTTACAATAACATAAAGAGAAACAATGGCAAATATTTGGATGAAAAATTACACATATCATTGATAAATAGATTATGTACATACTTAAAGTTTATCTCTTTTATTTTAAATTTCTGCTTTTTATGAGCTTGCTTATGATAATTTTAGAAACAAATAATTAATAGTAATTATTTTTTGCTTTTGTATTTATTCAAAGACAGGCTTGATAAGCCCTTTTCAAAATTTAAATTAGTTAATTCTCATTAGAAATAAAAATAATTCTGTTGATTTTCCTGCAGCATTTGTAGGACCATTAAACTAAGATGTATGGTTTGTAGAAATGTGTAAGTTGTAATTTAGTCTATTCATAGATATGGAAAAGTCTTTTTTCAACATAACAATTACTGGCTTCATTATATTCAAGCATTGTCTGATAAAAAAACTATCTGTTCTTTTATCCTGCACCTTACAATTGTAAGTCATTCTTTCTAAAATATATAATTAAACTTAAAAAGAGAGACTAAATCATTGCAAAAGTAGGTTTATTTATGGCTACATAAAAATTGATCCCATTCATGATACTCCAATAACCTAACTTTTCTCTCAGTTTGACATTTTTTATATTGTTTTACTCATCAATGTATAATATATACATTTTGATTTTAAAGCAATAACAACTGTCTTCATAAATGAGTGTCATTGTTATTAATAGACATTAGATTCAGTCTACAAACTCTTTATATAGTGCCTACTTATCTAATTTCTTCAGACTAATGTTTAACTGACAGTTTTTATCAGTGAGGAGCTTTAGATGTGAGAGCAGTGCACCTAGATTTTTGGATCTAAAACACCCTTCTAGCAGTGAAGGTTTACCTTTTAGTCAATTTAAAAGATATTTCAATCAAAAACACATTATTTTCAATGAAAGCAAATTTGTCTGCATCTTCATGCAGAGCTAACCCCAGTTTAGTATCTATATATTTTGGTATTTTTTTTTTGTTTTTCCAATAACCATAGTCATCAATGTCCTTTGCCAGTATTGGTATTATTCCATTCAGAAGATTGACAGTTTTGTTTTCTTTTGATGTAAACTTTCAACTTTCATTTTAATATTAAACCATTATTATATATCATAATAGAATAAATTTTATTTCATATGTTGATTATTTATAGTTAGAAATTAAATAAATATAAAAAATCACATTTGACTTTTGTTTATTTTATAAATTTCAATTTAATCAAAACAAAACACCATGTTTGCATTTAGCTGTCAGGAGGAGCCACTTGTATTTATGGGGTGGTCAAATTTCATATGAGAAATACAAAAAGTAAAATGAAAATTTTTGGTAGATTACAGTTTATGGATAATAAAAGAATAGCCAAAATAGTATTTAATTGGGTTATGAGTAAAGGGCAGGCAACAAGATAGGTGAGAAAGGTAATGCAGTATGCAAAAGATTTTGATAAAGAATTTATATCAGTATATTTGTACAAAAGATGAGATGATTATATTAGGAGGATTGTTGAGTGTTATAGTGGTAAGGAATGGGATAAAAGAATAGATTTATTAATAGGAGTTAGAGAGATGGAGAACTAGTATGGAGAGTAAAAAGAGTTTAAATATATATATATATATATATATATATATATATATATATATATATATATATATATATATATATATATATATATATATATATATATATATATATATATATATATATATATAAAGTAAACAGGATATTAGTTTGAGTTAATGTATAATAATAGTAGGGGAAAATAGTTTATTGTTTAAGGCTAGAGCATAATCTTTAGCAACAAGAGAATATATGTGTAAATGGAAAAATATGAGTGATTTAGTCTGTAAATTGTGTAAGGAAGAAATAAAAAATATTAGGTATTTGTTAATTGAATTCTGAAAAAGGTACAAATAATGAAGTTATGGAACAATAAATATGAAAAAAGTGATTATATAGAAAGTGGATTATTGTTTTTTATGCTGGGTTTAAGAAAAGGTAAGGGGGATTTAGATATAAAGGCTATAGAGTTGACAAAGATTATGTTGTGGAAATGGGATGGAGCAGAATATGGGAAAATTTAAAGTCAGAAATGGAAGATAAAGTGGCTAACAGGTTTCTCTGGGCATTGTTGCTGAGAGATTCCTGACTCCGTTTAAGGAGAAATCACAGTTTATCACATCACATCAACAAAACATCAGTTGTTTGATGTTTAGAGGTAAAAAGTGAATGAATAATTATTAATATTCCATAAATCTATCAATTTATGCTGTAAAAGTTTATTCTTTTAATAGTTTTTTTTTTTTTTTACAATATTGCCATATTTACTAACATACTGTTAGAGATGATTTATTACTAAACATATCGTAATTGCTGACGGTAATTATAAAACTATTCAAAAAAATATAACTTTTTATATTTAAAAATGAAACATTTTTTTAAAAAAACATAAACTATAATCATCTTTATTTTCCACCACTATCAGTCCACTGTAGTAAGAAGGTATCTCGAACTTCAGTCCATTTTCGATCTGTAGAATCTCTTCTCCACGTCACCCACCCACTTTTCCTTATTTCATCTACAATATTTTCAGTATTTTACGATTATATATATATGGTTGATATATTTTCCACATATATTGTTACTGAGCAAACCGCCTTGGCCAGACTTCCTCATACCAAAGAGAAAATTATAATGTTTTTAATTAGTTTCTTCATTATTTTTTAGCTAAAAATAAATAAATAAGTGTCCATTATCTGATAAACAAATCTTAGCTTCTTCAGTCAAAAGAGATAAATGTATTATCACGTCATAATCTTTTTAATATATCCAAATACATAATTAATATTTTGTGTCATATACCTATTTTTTTTAAAGTCTTCGTCTTAAGGCTGAGACGACATTGTCCTTACAGTTTAATCATTTTCTTTAAAATAGTGTTGATGTGTAGGTTTGTTTATCTTCTCTATCGTTAAATATAAAAAAAGAGAAGAAAAAAAATCTCACTTTCATTTTTATCTATATTTATGTGATTAGAGACACATTTTATATAAAATATATAAAACATTATTTTAGTATTACAAAAATAGAGAATCAATATTACGAGTATGCGTGTGTGTAGGATTGCTGTTCGTGACCTTGTTAATATTTTGTCTTCGAAAAAGAAATGTATTGTTCATTAGTAATAATCTTCAATAAGCTTGCAATACTGTTTTTTTTTTATTTTTCCTTAAAGCTTTTAAATATTCTTTTTCGGATAACTGATGATTTATTTAATATCAATATTAATGAATTCAAGGACAAATGTTACAAAAGTAATGCTAAATAAAATTACCATATACGGATTATGATTTTTATTGCTGACATTATCAGTAATTGTTTTATAATCCATGTTTGTAATAATTTAAAATTGTAGAAAGTTTTTTCTAAGTAATAAATGGCGTGCAGTTTTATACACATATCGCATGCAAATGAATGATAAATTATTATCCATCATCTATTATCTTCATAACCTTATTTTATCCCCACTTCATTTGTCATATACTTGACAAAATCATTTTTTTAAACTTACCTCTATTCACGATATTGAATTATCTGTCAAATTTTACATCTATTAATAAAAGTTAACAGTATTAAATAATCAGTAATCATGTAATCTAATATTTTTATATAGCTGTAGGAGCCACTAAATACTATTGAAAATACTAAGTGATAAATGGAGTTTTTTGTTTCATAAAAATGAAAATAATTTGTATTGACTGATTTTTTTTAAAAGCAAAATCGTTAGTCACTTTTTAAAGCATTTTTTTTCTAGTTTGTGTTTGCAAATGAAAATAACATAAATTAGTTTTTAAAGATATGGGAAACTAAAAGAAATTAAAATAATAATTATTTACAAGTGGTATGAAAAAAAAAGTTTAAACCATTTTAAAGAAATTAATTTAATATCGACAAAAATTATACTTTATTATTAGTATTATATAAAGTTTGGATTAATCATATTAGAATGCTAGCAGAATAATTTACACAATTAAATACAGAGTTATAAAGGCTTAATAGTTATGGTAATATATTGATTATAATATAACAATCAAAGTCCATTCACTTGAATTAAGAGAATAATTGCCTAGGATTTATTTGTATTTGTTTTTCAAAGGCAGTTACGAAAGCCGTGTGCCATCAGTCTTATTTAAATATTTGAGCTAATAAAGATATATTTTGTGTAATAATAACAAAATTAATATTTTGCTGTATGCATTTGATGTAGCTCAATTGTTAATTAAAGGCTTTATTTTGACAGAATATTTAAAATTTACTTGTGTGCTGTATTTGATCAATTTTGTTTGGTGTGTACATATCCTTAGCAATTTTCTTAATTAATTATATATATAAAATAATTTATTTCTTATATTTTTCACTGTTGTAATACAATCTTGGCAATGTTGTCAAAATATAATGACCTTAAATGACTGCTTGTGAGATTAAGCAAATTAAAAGTTATAATAAGGAAATCATGACAGTACTAAAAAAATTATAAAAGTCAGGAAGTGTTCTTTGAGCTAAGACTTTCACATGACCCTCACCTCTTCACACTATCTGACACACTGATACTCGTGACCGCTTACTTGCCTAAAAAATAAATAATCACCAATATAAGTATTTTGTGCTAAACCAGCACTCATCAGTTGGCCCAGATTATCATCTCTACAAAAAGTGTCATGGTGTCAAATAAAAAAAGTAATTTTATGTATTTTCTTTTGTGGATGTGTCTTATCATATATGGGTAAATAAGGTGCAATATTGAAAAAAGATTAAATAAGCATGAATTGCTGTACAAGCATGTGAAAAGTAAAAATAATAATAATTTAATGATTGCTTCAGTTTGCTTGGATTGTGAAAGAACATGGAAATATAAGTTTAATCTTGAGAATGGTAAGATTCTTCATGAAGATAGAAATCATAATACAAGAAAAATTATGGAGGAAATTTTTATAAATAAAAATAAAATTAATATGGTTAATAGACAAGCTGCTAACATTAAAATTTGGGATCCATAGGATTTGAGTTGAGGTCACTTGCTTTCTTTAAAATTTGACTACTGTTGAGGATGGTTAAGGAATTAACTGAACCAAGTACTTTTGCTGATTGAAAGACTTTATATAACAGTAATCACCATTATATATATATATATATATATATATATATATATATATGATTACTGTTATATAATATTATTTTGAATATATATATATATATATATATATATATATATAACTATTCAAAACAATACAATAATTAATACAGTAACAATATTTTAAACAAATATATACCAATTTAATAGAAGTACTTTCAACTATCTATGTAGTCATTGTCAACTAGACTCAAATTGTATTAGAAAAAACCGTTACAAATGTAAACAAAAGTAATATGTCATACATCAATTTTCCCACAATTCATTAATTTTTATATTGGCTGTCTGTCTATTTATCAACTGTTGCTTTTCACTTTTTATTAACATAGCTTCTTTAATTTTGCGTTATTTATTATTTCTTTCAATACACAGAATTTTAACTTTATTAAAATCAAAATCAAAACCATAATTACATGTTACATTATGATCAAAAATACTGATGGTGATACATCATCATTTCTAACATTCTTTTGTCTTGATTTTTGCACTCGTTTATATAATAACAAATGCTCCCTTGATCTTTTCTCCAATGTACACCGAGATTCCCCAATATATGCCTTTCCTCAAACACATAGCCATTTATATATTGCACAACTTTGATTTAAAATACTACACCTATTTTTTGAATTATTTATTAATCTATTTAAATTAGGAGTAGTATAAAATGCAACTCGACATATATTTTTATATATCTGTTTTATAAATTTAACCTGTTCATTACAAATAAATGGTATTGATATCCAAGTATATTTTATTTTATCAATATCTATAGCATCTAAAATATTTCTATTATTATTAAACCTATTAACAATATTATAAATTAATTTATGATCATATCCAACCTTTAACAAATCCATAATAAATACATTTATGTTACTTATTTTATCAGAACTATATTTACATAATTTATTATTCCTAAATAAAAATGATTTTAAACCTACCAAGGAATATATCCTCTTTTTTCAATATCTTTTATTACCATACAATAATCTAATTTATTTTTATTACATGTAACTTTAATATCTAAATACTGAATTGAATTTTTTTCTTCAAAAGATTTACTCCATTTTAAACCTTCTAAATTATTTAATTCATTGAATAATACATTTATAATATCTAAACTTCCACAAACGAAAACATCATCAACATACCTGTAATAAATTTTAATACCTTGGCAATATATATTAGTATTAAGATGTTAAAAAAGTAAAATTTGTAAATGATGTATTATATTTTATTGATAAAAATATATATGCTATATTTAATGAAAATTATTATAAAATGGATTACGGATGGCCTATGGGACTTCCTGTAGTTTCACAAATATGTAGTTTTGTGGTATCAAGATATGAAGATATAATTCTTAATACTAATATATATTGCCAAGGTATTAAAATTTATTACAGGTATGTTGATGATGTTTTCGTTTGTGGAAGTTTAGATATTATAAATGTATTATTCAATGAATTAAATAGTTTAGAAGGTTTAAAATGGAGTAAATCTTTTGAAGAAAAAAATTCAATTCAGTATTTAGATATTAAAGTTACACGTAATAAAAATAAATTAGATTATTGTATGGTAATAAAAGATATTGAAAAAAGAGGATATATTCCTTGGTATTCAAATGTGCCAATGGCACATAAATTATCCGGTTTAAAATCATTTTTATTTAGGAATAATAAATTATGTAAATATAGTTCTGATAAAATAAGTAACATAAATGTATTTATTATGGATTTGTTAAAGGTTGGATATGATCATAAATTAATTTATAATATTGTTAATAGGTTTAATAATAATAGAAATATTTTAGATGCTATAGATATTGATAAAATAAAATATACTTGGATATCAATACCATTTATTTGTAATGAACAGGTTAAATTTATAAAACAGATATATAAAAATATATGTCGAGTTGCATTTTATACTACTCATAATTTAAATAGATTAATAAATAATTCAAAAAATAGGTGTAGTATTTTAAATCAAAGTTGTGCAATATATAAATGGCTATGTGTTTGTGGAAAGGCATATATTAGGGAATCTCGGTGTACATTGGAGAAAAGATCAAGGGAGCATTTGTTATTATATAAACGAGTGCAAAAATCAAGACAAGAGAATGTTAGAAATGATGATGTATCACCATCAGTATTTTTTGATCATAATGTAACATGTAATTATGGTTTTGATTTTGATTTTAATAAAGTTAAAATTCTGTGTATTGAAAGAAATAATAATAAACGCAAAATTAAAGAAGCTATGTTAATAAAAAGTGAAAAGCAACAGTTGATAAATAGACAGACAGCCAATATAAAAATTAATGAATTGTGGGAAAATTGATGTATGACGTATTACTTTTGTTTACATTTGTAACGGTTTTTTTCTAATACAATTTGAGTCTAGTTGACAACGACTACATAGATAGTTGAAAGTACTTCTATTAAATTGGTATATATTTGTTTAAAATATTGTTACTGTATTAATTATTGTATTGTTTTGAATAGTTATATATATTTTATTATAATTGGAATACAGACATTGATTAATAATTTATATATATATATATATATATATATATACAATATATATATATATATATATATATATATATATATATATATGACAATAGATGGTATTCTACCAAAAACACCATCAAGCATAGTTTGTTTACATAAATGTTAGTTCCACCTTCAGATCATGATTTCAAGTTACTTGCTATCGTCAGTGAAGGACAAGAATAAGAAAATAGATCTAAACACAAACTCTGAGCATTTATGAAACAGTTTCTATTCAGCTTGCAAGCATGAATCTTTTAGACATGTAATGTCTTCAAACTCAGCATATCAAGCCATATAGCTACATGGGTCTGCTCTCAGTTCTGCATCACCACATAGTAAAAGCCTCTGCAATATATATCATTGCAAGAAAGACCTCAAAGGTACATATATGAAAAACAAAAAAACACAAGTTAAAACTTGCTAATGCTTGTATTTATGACAATAGATGGCATTCTACCAAAAACACCATCAAGCATAGTTTGTTTACATAAACATCAGAGCAAGCATTCACTATCTCTAACTTTAGTTCCACCTTCAGAACATGATTCCAAGCTATTTGCTATCATTAGTGAAGGACAGGAATAAGAAAATAGATCTAAACACAAACTCTGAGCATTTATGAAACAGTTTCTATTCAGCTTGCAAGCATGAATCTTTTAGACAAGTAATGTCTTCAAACTCAGTATAGCAATCCAAATTACTGTTATATATATATATCATCATCATCATCATCATTATCAACCATTATCAATCCACTGCAGGATGAAGGTCTCTCCAAGTTTAATCCATCTTCTACGATCTTTAGCTTCTCTTCTCCACATCACCCCTACACATTTTCTTATTTCATCCATCCATCTTACATGTGGTCTCCTTCTGGGTCTTTACAATCTCTTGGAATCCAGTTTAAAATTTCAATTGTCCATCTATTATCATCTCTTCTAGCAATATGTCCAGCCCAACTCCACTTCAATCTTTTAATTTTTTCAATGAGGTCAGTAACACCTGTTTGTTCTCTTACCCATACATTGTGTTTTTGATCTCTTCTTGTTACTCCCAACATACATCTCTCCATACTTCTTTGAGTGGTCTGAAGTCTCTGTATTGATCTTCTATTAAGTGTCCAAGTCTCAGATCCATAAGTAAGAACTGGTAAAACACATTTGTTAAAAATCTTTCTTTTCAAACACATAGGCATATTTCCTTTTAATATCAAGTTATTTCTACCAAAAGCACTCCAACCAAGTTTAATTCTATGATTAATTTCCTCTATTATGTTTCCATCTGTATTAATAATCTGACCAAGGTATTTGTAACTCTTAACTTCTTCTAATTCATCATAATCAATCTTTATTTTCATATTTGGAGCAAATCGATTAAACATTACTTTAGTCTTTTTAACATTTATCTTTAGTCCTACTTTCCTACTTTCATCTGATAACTCCTGCAACATTTCCTGCAGCTCGGAAGCATTATTTGCTAAAACAACTACATCATCTGCGAAATCTAAATGACTTAAATAATCTCCATTTACTTTCACTCCTTTAGTTTCCCATTTTAATCCACAAAATACTTCTTGCAGCACTGCTGTAAAAAGTTTTGGAGATATGGAGTCACCTTGTCTTACACCTTTCTCAATGTTGACTTTCCCAGTATCATTATGTAATCTAATTGTTGCTGTTGCATTTTTATAAATATTCTTTAAAATATGACAATATCCTGGATCTATACCTTGATGATCCAATGCTTTAATCACTGAAGAAATGTTTATAGAATCAAATGCCTTTTCATAATCTACAAATCCAAAACATAATGACAACTCATATTCATTTGTCCTTTCTATAACTTCTCTCAATACTTGAATATGATCTACTGTACTAAAACCACTTTTAAATCCAGCTTGTTCTCTTGGTTGGTGAAAATCCAAGGTTCTCTGTAGACGAGTTGTAATTATCTTGGTAAAAATTTTATATAAAACTGATAAAAGGCTGATAGGTCTGTAATTTATAATATCTTTTTTATCACCTTTTTTAAATATTAATATTATTACTGCATTCTTCCAATCATCCGGTACATCTTTATCATTTAGACATTTGGTATATAACTTTGCTAATATTTTTTCTGTTTCTTCACCTGCTTCTTTTAATATATCAATTATAATTCCATCATTACCTGGAGCCTTTCCTTTTTTCATACATTTAATTGCATTTCTCACTTCTTCATTTAAAATTCTGGGCAATTCGGAAGATGTAATAGATATAGGAGGTACTTGTTCTTTATTACTATATAACTCTTGATAAAAATCTTCTACCAATTTCATAATGTCATCCCTCTTTTTAGTAATAATTCCATCTTTTTTCCTTATTGCAGATATAAATTTCCTACCAATACCAAAATGTTGTTTTACATTCTTAAGACTTTTATTTTCTTCTACAGCTTTTCTTGCTAGTTCACAGTTATACTTTCTTATATCATTTTCAACTCTTTTCCGCACCATTTTACAAAATTCGAGATATTCAATTCTTTTTAATGCATCATTCTTGCATATCTTCATATTCCTTCTTTTCTTCATAAGTTCTCTAGTCTCAGTAGAAATTTTATTAGTCAATTGCTGCTTTTTTTCTACCAGCTATCTTTGTTGCAGTTTTTAAAAGTGTATCAGTTATTTTCATATTAATTTCATTCAAATCTGAATCATGTTCAAAATCTACTAATACTTGAAACCGATTTGTAAGTTCTAATTTAAATTCATTAGAATATTTCTGAAGATTAGGAATATCAACTGTAAATATAGTTTTTCTTAATAATTTTTGTCTCTCTAGTTTTACATTAACATGTATCTTACCCCTTACTAATCGATGATCACTTCCTGTGTTAAATTTATTAAGAACATTACAATCTTGAAATATGTATTTCCTGTTAGTCAAAATATAATCCAATTCTGCTGTACCTTCATTTGGATGCTTCCATGTCCATTTCCTTCTAACATTTTTCTCAAGAAAAGAATTCATAATATAAAGTTTTTCCTTTTCTGCAAACTCCACAAGTCTATGTCCTCTCTCATTTCTATTACCATGACCAAAATTACCTACAACACTTTCATCTTTCATTTGTTTACCAATTCTAGCATTAAAATCTCCCATAACAATTTTAAAATGTTGTTTACTCTGATCAAAAGCCTTTTGTACATCCATATAAAAATCTTCTACTACTTCATCACTGTGAGAACTTGTTGGGGCATAAACCTGAATTATCTGCATTTGATATCTGCTATTAAGTTGTATAACTAATCTTGCCACTCTGTCTGATACACCATCAATCTCCACAATATTGTTCTTCCACTTTTTATTTATAATGAATCCTACTCCACTTGTATTTCTAATATTTGTGCTTTTATAATAGAGCATATGTCCACTTTTTAAATCAATTGTCTCTTCACCTTTTCTTCTAACTTCACAAAGTCCAATAATATCCCATATAATATAAGAGAGTTCTTCTTCTAATTCTTGCAATCTTCCTTCACTTGAAAGTGATCTGCAGTTGTAAGTACCTAAATAAAAAGTCGTCATCAAATGGCAGCCTGGGTCCGCCTCCAGGATATTCTTAGCACCTTCCGCCTTCGGCCACCAACCGCTGCCTTGGTTGGTGACTTTACAGCCTCCTGGAATTAAGGGCCATGCTTTATTTTTGTCTGTCATAATTGTATAATTGGAAAAAATCTTTATCATTTACACAAACATTCATTCTGACTTATCAGGCACTGAGAAGAAAGACCATGGTGTTTCTTGATCTTAAACTCAGAGGTAAAAAGCCAATAAACTCACCACGCTGGCTAATGCGTGTTGGTGAGCAGCCCATCCATGTTCGTATACTATATGAATAAACATATAGTAATAACAGCTGCAACGACAAGAACGTATGGAGTGGACATTAGGAATTTGCCCTGCTCGGTTCCTTTAAGGCCTCCAAGAGGAATCAAAGGGTCTCCTTTCAGTTAATAGCAAACTCCTTTCTGCAGCCATATATATATATATATATATATATATATATATATATATATATATATATATATATATATATATATATATATATATATATATATATTGTAACCAGACCACACTTTACACACACACAACCCTTTTATTACTTCATTTGTATTTATTTCCTGATGAGCATGTTGCAGGAAGGAACTGTCCATTGGCATTACCAATGTAGATGTTGATCCCCCCACAACAATATTCCTGCTCATCAGAGGATGTAGCACCATAGAGGCTGGAAGCATCTAGATATTTATATGTTTGGTTTTCCAAATGGCACCACTAGAGTTCCATCTCACTACAACCTTACTTACCTAGGTCTAGTTATGCCAGACATAGCTCAGGAGGCATGAGATTCTTATGAATCAGTGCAATGAATAATGAGTGATGCAATAAAAACAAAATAAAATTGAACAACTGGAACCAGAATTAATTTTAAGTAACAATTTTATTTAATAAAAATTAATATGTATGTCCCTCTAATATATTTCCTATAATGAGAAGAAGAGTAAAAGAATATATTTCAAGTAGATTATCCAAGCAAGACTCATTTTTTAGTTCAGGTGATGAGAAGATTACAGATACATTTCCAATAGATTGTCCAAGCAAAACTTATTTTTCAGTTCAAGTGATGAGAAGATTACAGATACATTTCCAATGGATTGTCCAAGCAAAACTCATTTTTCAGTTCAAGTGATGAGAAGATTACAGATACATTTCCAATAATTGTCCAAGCAAAACTTCTTGAACATTTATTCTGGGGTTTTTAGAAGTGTTTTAAGCAGTAGGCATATATAATTTATATGCACATACTTATTGACTAGTAATTTTAAGTCCATAGAATCATTGAAAATAGATATACATATGATATTAATAATCAAATGTTTTAACTATTTATTCTGGGGTTTTTGGAAGTATTTTAAATAGTACACACATATAATTTATAAAATAATTAGCATTTAACTAATGAAATATATGTGAGTGTTTTAATTAAATAACATGTTTTTTGTTTCTTGTGTGTTTTCAATTAAGGGAAAGCAAAAAAAAAAAATATCATCATCTTTTGACTAAGTTAATATCTTTTGCAAAGAAAATTTTTTTGTTTTCTTATAAATACATATACGTATCGAATATTTATGAAATTGTTACCTTATCTTATCCATTTCTTTTTTAACTTCAAGTTGCATGCTAATGCCTACATAAAAAAAGGGGGTTGTATTTAAGCTGAATGGCGTTGGTATTTTTCATGATATTGAAACAGGTAAGAATGGAGGTGGTATTTTTCATGATATTGAAACAGGTAAGAATGGAGGTTCACAGTGCAGAGAAAGAGAGAAAGACTAGAGATTATTTTTTCATGGTTATGATTTTCATACTAATTCTTTCCTTTTTCATCATTAATGGTGACTGTAAATATTATCTTCTAATGTTATGATGCTCAGCTGTTAGTTAAATAGTGAAATAACCGATAAAAAACTGAATTTTTCACTATTCACTTTTCTTACAACGAATGATTGAACGAAAAAGAAACAGTCTTAACCTCCACTTCACTATTTATGCACTGCTCTCTGGATTGATTAGACAGCAAAGCCCCCTATATTTTATTTGTTGCAGCTTTTGTTTAAACCAGTGTGCCTGTTTTTTTAAAGGTGGGAGTGTAAAGTAGTTTTTTAAAATACATGCACATGTGAAACAAGCATCCTTGTTTCATTACCCCCCACCAAATTTTGGGATGAAATTGCCGAGAAGTAAAATTTTATTCCACATAATATATGCATCATTTTTCAATATATATATATATATATATTACAAGCATAAAGCTAAACTAGTCAATATACAATTAAAATTGCCCCAAATCCAAAATTCAACCAGATCAGCAAAAAATAATATTAAAACACAACCAAAGGTTTCACTGCTACAAGCAGATTTCTCAAGTGTAAAGAACTAAAAAACTACACAATATATATAATATTAAACATTACCCACAAATCCATTCTTTTCCCATCCACCCTTAATATTAAAAGAACTCTTAAATAAGTTAGTTGCTTCAGAATAATATATTTTCAATAATAAAGATTATGTTTTTTTGCTGGTCTGGTTGAATTTTGGATTTGGGGTAATTTTAATTATATATATATATATGTTGATACTAAGATTTTCATGGGTTGCATTTATAAAAGACATATTTTGCGGGTTCGTGCCTATTAAAAAATTTTAAATATGGATATATTGAAGTTTCAACTTGATCACATAAGTTATTTATTGGGTGATAAAAGGTAGAAAGATGGGTGTAGAGATGCAACAATCACCGATTTGAAGAAAATGTTAAAGTTCCACCAAGAGCAAAAATGTTAAATTAAGAATTTTTTGCACTTGTAGAGATTATCACATCTGGATATGATCCTGGTAGTAGAAAAATCAATTTTATGACCTGAATTTATAGTATAGAGTGAGCATGCTGCTGCTGATGAGTGTTGTTTAACTGCATTAGCATGCTAATCTCTCCTAACACTGATGCAATGATTAGTCATACCCATATCAGAGGTTTACAATTTTCACACGAGATTTGAAAAACACCATGAGATTCAAGAGGGATCGAATCTTTAGGCTTGATTATATAATATTGCTGATCTATTGATGAATAGAAAATACTCTATCTATATTATAGCATTTTAATATATGTCCAATACTATGTGTAGTTCCTTTTACATATGGAACACAAATCCTAATAGTTGAATTATCGTCTTTTTGTTTCCTATTTTGTCCATTTTGGGCTTGAAATAAGTCTTTTTTATGAATTTATAATTATAACTATTTGCTAATAAAACAGTATTAATATGATTTATTTCTTCTTTCAGATGTGACTTATCTGAAATGTTAATTGCTCTATATAAAAGAGTTTTGGCTACAGAAACTATCTGAGTTTGGTTATGATGAGAATGTAAATATCTGTCTCTGTGTGTATTCTTTCTGTAAATCGAAAAAGATAAACTATTTGGTGTTCTGGTGACTGGAACATCAAGAAAAGGGAGTTTTCCATCAGACTCTGTCTCCATTGTAAATTTAATATGAAGATGCATATTATTTAAATGTAAGAAAAAATCATTTAATTTATTTTTTTCCCTGTTGCCATATGATAAATGTGTCATCTATGTATCTGAGCCAAATGAATTTTTTTAAAGATGATGATTCTAAAGCACAAGTTTCTATATTTCTCATGAATATATCAGCTATTACTCCTGAGATAGGTGAGCCCATAGGAATACTAAAACCATGTCTGTAATGCTGTCCATTGTATACAAAATATGTGTTCAAGAGACAATGTTTAATCAAAGCAATAATATGGTCTGGTAAATTGCAATGTTGTGAAATTATATGTAAAGCTTCATCAATTGGAATGTTTGTAAACAAAGACATGACATCAAAAACTGACCAGAATGTCATTAGCATTAATTTAAAAAAATTTTAAAACAGAAATAAAATGAATATAGTTTTTAATGTATGATTTAATAGATGGGATTACAGGGTTTAATGAAAGCCAATAAATATTTATCTAAAATATGAGTTGGAGATCCTATTGCGCTTACTATTGGACAAAGAGAGGTATCTGCTTTGTGAATTTATGGAAGTCCATAAAATTTTGGATAGACACATGATTTTTCACGGGGAATTATTTTATTATTTATCTCTGTTTCAAAAGACTACTTATTAATAATGACTTTTTTTTTCCAAATACATAGTATGACCTCTTTTTGATAGTTAGTAAGTTTTATCATTAAGCAAATCATACATGGTAAAACTTATAAACTATCAAAAAGAGATCATACTATGTATTTGAAAAAAAAAACAGAAGCCATTATTAATAAATCATCTATTGAAACACAGACAAAAAATAAAATAATCCATCTTGACAAATCATGTGTCTGTCCAAAATTCTATGGACTTCCAAAAGTTCACAAAACAGATACCCCCCCTCCGTCCAATAGTTCACGCAATAGGATCTCCAACTCATATTATAGCTAGATATTTATCAGATTTCATTAAACCTACAATCCCATCTATTAAACAATACATTAAAAACTATTTTCCTTTTATTTCTGTTTTAAAAAATTTACAAATTAATGCTAATGACATTGTTGTCAATTTTGATGTAGTGTCTTTGTTTACAAACATTGCAATTGATGAAGTTTTAAATATAATTTCACAACATTGCAATTTACCAGACCAAATTATTGCTTTGAATAAACATTGTCTCTTAAACACATATTTTGTATACAATGGCCAGCATTACAGACAAGTTTTTGGTACTCCTATGGGCTCACCTATCTCAGGAGTAATAGCTTTTTTATTCATGGAAAATATAGAAACTCGTGCTTTAGAATCATCATTTTTAAAATCTCTCATTTGGCTCAGATACATAGATGACACTTTTATCATATGGCAACATGGAAAAAATAAATTAGATGATTTTTTTTTACATTTAAATAATATGCATCCTCATATTAAATTTACAATGGAGACAGAGTCTGATGGAAAACTGGTCACCAGAATACCAAAAAGTTTATTTTTTTTCGATTTACAGACAGAATACATCCACTGATAGATATTTAAATTTACATTCTCATCATCACTCAACTCAGATAGTTTCTGTAGCCAAAACACTATTTAATAGAGCAATTGACCTTTCAGATAAGTCACATCTGAAAGAAAAAAAAAAAATTATATTAATAGTATTTTATTAGCAAACAGTTATTATTTTATATAACACTATGTTTTTTATGTAATAGTAATATTAGAGATTAAGCCAATGCATATGCACTTTAAAGTGATCCTGTAACACCTTCATGCTCTTAATCCACATACTTAAGATTATCCCATACATAAATGTTTGGGTTGAAAGAATGGGTAGATTCATTCCATTCTTTCTAAAATACTATATCTTGTGTCTGGAAAAATTGAGTATTCATTTATAATTTATCTTTATAGAAAATACTTATAAATTTATAAAAAAAACCTTAATTCAAGCCCAAAATGGACAAAATAGAAAACAAAAAGATGATAAATCAGCTATTAGGATTTGTGTTCCATGTGTAAAAGGAACTACAGACAGTATTGGATGTATATTAAAACACTATAATATAAATACAGTGTTTTATACTCATCAACAGATCAGCAATATAATAATCAAGCCTGAGAATACAATCCCTCTAGAATCTCATGGTGTTTCTCTAATCTCATGTGAAAATTGTAAAGCTTCTTACATAGGTATGCATAATCATCACATCAGTGTTAGGAGAGATGAGCATGCTAATGCAGTTAAACAATACTCATCTTCATCAGCACTCTCACTCCATACTATAGATTCAGGTCATAAAATTGATTTTTTTAGTACCAGAATCATATCCAGATGTGATAAACTCTACTAGTGCAAAATTAGAAAAGCCATTGAGATACTTAAAAGGCCAGATTCTATCAATAAAAAAAGTTACAAAAACATTCTTAATTTAACATTATTGCTATTGGTGGAACTTTAACATTTTTTTTCACATCAGTGATTGTAGCACCTCTACAGCTGTCTTTCTATCTTTTATCACCCAGTGAATGACTTGTGTTTTCTAGTTGAAACATTGGTATATCAATATTTAAAATTTTTTAACATGGATGATCCCGCAAAATATGTCTTATATATATATATATATATATATGGTCGTAGTTATATATATATATATAACTACAACCATTAAATGTCTGTATTTTTAAATTATATAATAATAATTCAAACAAATATATTTAACACAGTATTCAAAATTAAATAATATATTCTTTACCAGAAGTACTTTCAATTGTTTCACTGACAATTTTTATCAACTGTTGATAAAGATTGTCAGTGAAAAAATTGAAAGTACTTCTGGTAAAGAATATATTATTTAATTTTGAATATTGTGTTAAATATATTTGTTTGAATTATTATAATATATATATATATATATATATATATATATATATATATATATATATATATATATATATATATATATATATATATATATATATATATATATATATATATATATAAACATTACAATCATAAAGCTAAACTAGTCAATATAAAATCAAAACTACCCCAAGACCAAAATTAAACCAGACCAGCATAATAATAATATTAAAACACAATCTAAGGTTTCATTGCTAAAAGCAGACTTCTCAAGTGAAAAGAACTACCAACAACTACACAATATATATAATACTAAAAACTACCCACAAATCCATTCAGTTCCCATCCACCCTTAATATTAAAAGAACTCTTAAATAAGGTAATTGCTTCAGAATAATAAATTTTCAATAATAAAGACTCTTTAATTCTTCTTTTGATTTCAATTCTCTCAAAGAAGACAACCTTAGCTTCATCAAAATCAGTAGTGTGGCCTGTATCTTTTTCATGGACATACAAAGCAGAACTAAGATATCTATTTTTAACTCTACTTTTATGAACCTTCATTCTTTCATTTAAACTCAAACTAAGCTGAGCTATGTAAACCTTCTTACAAAATAAACAAGGGATAAAATATACTACACCAGAAATAGTCTTTCTATCAAAAAATTCTTTTAATATTATTTAATAAATTATTCAATGTAACACATTTTTTCCTAGCAATTTTCTTATTTCCAAACAATTTACTATTTCTACACACAATTTTATAAGAAGACAATTTAAATGGCAAAGAAATAAAATCATATTTTTCTTTAACATTTACATCCTTACAAATATTACTATTAAATAAAATACTTTTAACAAATTTATCAGAGTATCCAACACTCAAATAATCTTTATAAAATTGATATTTCTGAAACAAAGCTACCCCACTAGAATTATTTAATTTAATATTCCTATGACAATAATTTCTTAAAGCAGCTACTTTATGAGATACAGACTGATAGCTGTCAGGTTAAATTATAGATCTTAATTCTTTACTTTTAACTAAATGACTGCACAATAAACAATTAGTTTCTACATTTCTAATCACCAAAATATCTAAAAAAAATTTAACTTACCAAAATCTAATCCCCCTCCTTCTAACATAAATTTTATAGAAGGATCAAAACAAATAAACTCATTTACAAATTCCTTCAATTTATCATTCTCAACTACAAATAAACAATCATCAACATATCTGACAAATAATTTTACATATAAAAAATAAAATTAAGGTAATTAATGATTTGCTTTTGTTATTGGAAGATTCTACGTATTTTACTTATAAAGGTAATTTTTATAAGATTAAAGAAGGGTGGATAATAGATTATATTATTTCTCCTTTAGTATGTTCAGTTTATATTAGTTATATGGAAGAAGAAATTATTATTAAAAAGAATTGTTTATATGTAAAATTATTTGTCAGATATGTTGATGATTGTTTATTTGTAGTTGAGAATGATAAATTGGAGGAATTTGTAAATGAGTTTAATTGTTTTGTTCCTTCTATAAAATTTTTGTTAGAAAGAGGGGGGTTAGATTTTGGTAAGTTAACATTTTTAGATCTTTTGGTGATTAGAAATGTGGAAACTAATTGTTTATTGTGCAGTCATTTTGTTAAAAGTAAAGAATTAAGATCTATAATTAAACCTGATAGCTATCAGTTTGTATCTCATAAAGTAGATGCTTTAAGGAATTATTGTCATAGGAATATTAAATTAAATAATTTTAGTGGGGTAGCTTTATTTCAGAAATATCAATTTTATAAAGATTACTTGAGTGTTGGATACTCTGTTAAATTTGTTAAAAGTATTTTATTTAATAGTAATATTTGTAAGGATGTAAAGGTTAAAGAAAAATATGATTTTATTTCTTTGCCATTTAAATTGTCTTCTTATAAAAATGTGTGTAGAAATAGCAAATTGTTTGGAAATAAGAAAATTGCTAGGAAAAGGGGTGTTACATTGAATAATTTATTAAATAATACAAAAGAAGTTTTTGATAGAAAGACTATTCCTGGTGTAGTATATTTTATTCTTTGTTTATTTTCTAAGAAGGTTTACATAGGTCAGAGTAGTTTGAGTTTAAATGAAAAAATAAAGGTTCATAAAGGTAGAATTAAAATAGATATGTTTGTTCTGCTTTGTATGTCCATGAAAAAGATACAGGCCACACTATTGATTTTGATGAAGCTAAGGTTGTCTTCTTTGAGAGAAATGAAATCAAAAGAAGAATTAAAGAGTCTTTATTAATCAAAATTTATTATTCTGAAGCAATTAACTTAAGAGTTCTTTTAATATTAAGGGTGGATGGGAAGTGAATGGATTTGTGGGTAGTTTTTAGTATTATATATATTGTGTAGTTTTTCGTAGTTCATTACACTTGAGAAGTCTGCTTGAAGCAGTGAAACCTTAGGTTGTGTTTTAATATTATTTTTATGCTGGTCTGGTTTAATTTTGGTTTTGGGGTAGTTTTGAGATATATATATATATATATATATATATATATATATATATATAAAAAAAATATATATATATATATATATATATATATATATATATATATATATAAACAGAATCAAGCTGAAATCTATATAATTTTTTTTATATGTCAAAGCATTGACCTGGAAGCAAACCTGGACCAGCTGCGTGTAAGGCAGCTATGCTAACTGCTAGACCACAAATGCTTGACTTATATAAATTATTTTGATTGCCCTTAGCATTATTTATTCAACCACCTTTTAATTGTTTTATTCACTAGTTTAGCATTATGATTTTAATCATTATATATTTATACAATTGTTTATTCACATTAAATATAGTTCTTAGTGATGTTGATTTTTTTTTTTAGAAGATGAATGTTGTAAAGTTTGAAATAGTCCAATCTTACTCTTAGTTGTTATATATATATATATATATATATATATATATATATATATATATATATATATATATATATATATATATATATATCATTAACACAACATTCATTCTGTCCTATCAGGC
>JAQFVV010015019.1:0-21918 GCA_028023455.1 Epiperipatus broadwayi | reverse complement strand
ATGAAATCCATCTTTAGAGACTCTGGAAAATAGCCATGAGTGTATTTCTTTTTTGAGACATGGACTCACAATATTTCATAATATTTTGTTTGAAGCTGCAGGCACATGCTCACTCTCACAAACCTAATTTTGTATTGACCAATGTGACCACAAACAAAAGAGCCTGCTCCATAAATTGTCATCTGCATATGCTTCTCACACATTGTAAATTGGTTGGGGGGGAGATGTGCAAGCTATTCTGAACAAAGTTCTTTTATTAGCAGTCATACTATAGCTCAATTTAGTTTCATTTATGTAATGTGAACTAAACTTATGCATGGGAGATACAAATAGTATATTTTCAGAAATTTAAATTGTCACGGGGAAATTTATGAAAATCTAATGAAAATGTTTTTAAATAATGCTGTGAAATTTTTTTAAAAAGTCAATTAAATTTAAAAAAAAGAAAGGGTTTCATTATTGGACAAAATCCCTATTGCCCACCATGAAGGGTTGGAACAAGGTTGACTACCACTGTTGTAAGCTATCCTTAAATATATATATATATATATATATATATATATATATATATATATATATATATATATATATATATATATATATATATTGTAACCAATAAATGCTTGACCTTATTAGGATGGAATGATTTATTATAGAAAAATGAAACTCCGTATTATCCAGTGTAAGATCCAACTTTTTAAAAGATAGAGGATAAAACAAAACACTCCTACAGATCTATTACAGAATAAGACTCTTTATAATAAGAGGATAAAACAAAACACTCCTATGGATCTATTGCAGAATAAGACTCTATAATATTTAAAGAAAAATATCCTGTTATGCAGATGGGTATCTAAAAGTAGAAATATTAATATCTCAGACTTGATTTTCTTTTCTACATCTAAAGTGGAAGTTAAACATTAGTTTTAGAAGGAACTTTATTCAAGAAAATATATATCTATAGTAATTTCAGTTTAAAGGAATATGTGTATATAAATACTGATATTTCAGTTTAAAAGAAAAAGAATATACAAAACTAATCAAAGAATACTACAATGAGTATTTTCAATAGCATTCAGTGGGTTATATTATTATTAAGAACATTTATAATAAAATAGGAAACAGAAAATACATCTCTCTAGAGATTAGAGCACTTATGGACAAGGGATCAAGTTACTGCAAAAATATCTCATGGAGCGATTTTTTTTATCTCTTTGTTTTATTATCTCTAATTTGTTTTTAAAGGTATTAAAATGTCTTGCATTACTATTGTAAAGATAAAATGCATATAATATAAATATTGTATTTTTTATTTCTTTATACAAATAAAAAGTTAAAAATTAATAAATCAATTTACTGTATTTACATATTTTAACAAGGCTAGTAAGTAGGATTTAGATTTTTATGTTGCATTAATTAGAGTAAACAATTATTTCAGGATTTAAACAATATATAGTAAATTACTATTCTTAAAATTCATTAATCTCAAAAAATTACGAAAAATGATTTATTATTGATATAAATAAATAGCAAAAAGATTTTATTGTATCTACTCCTATCTTAAGTGAATAAAATGTTATGATAGAAATGGTGCAATTTAATGAAATAAAAAATAATATTCTTTTAAGCATCATGTAATAAATTATAAGATCATGAGAAATATTTTGTTTATTCGAAAACCATATAGATGATGAGCATTAACTAATTAACAACAAAAATGGATAATTAATAAGTATAAAGTTAATATTATTAACAATAAAATATTATAAATATTTTTTAAAAAGTTATAAATATAATAACAATAATGATAAGTTCTTTGAAAGATGAGAAAATATTGTAATACTAGTCTTGCATTGGTGGTCGAGGTCAGCGCGACGACCTTGCACTTACAGGCAGTTGCCTGGGTTGCGAGTTCGCGTCCCATCTGATGCTATGACACTTTAAAAAAAAATAAAAAAAATATTGTAATACTATACTTAATAAATACTTGCTATTTTAATGATAAACCCTTGTGCAATGTATCACAATGTGATGCAATAACAAAAGTACATTAGAAGATTTTGTAGCATTTAACTTAAAGACTTGAGGATTAACTTAATCCATTTATTCTGGCAAAGGTTCGATTCCTGAAAATCTAGAAATTTAATTTGCATCTTTGGTCTTCTATTGGAAATTTTGCTTAACATTTTTTTTGCAGCTTTAAAATTTACCTATATATTTTTTTTTAATGTTTTAATTTAAAAAAAAAATTTCTAAAGATATTAGGATAAGTGAATCGTGAGAATTTCAAAATATGAGAAGCTCCACATTGATGAGCAGTGATTGTATTCTTGGTGGTCTCTCAATGCGAAGAAATTTCTTCCTAGCTAATAATAAATGTATTTCTATCTGATTTCCAAAAATCACTTACATGGAAAGGCAGACCAATCAATGATATTTTATAGGGGCTTGTTAATTAGAACTTCAAATTAGCTTACCTTTAATACATGTATAACTTAAACAACTAGATATAAATAAATAAAAATCAAATTATACTGCATTAATAAGTGTAATAATATGAACAATAAATTTTAAATTCAAACTCTAACTATATTTATATGATATTTTTTAATAGAAAAGAAATCTGCTTACAGATAAAAAATAAATTCATTTTTATATGACCTTCAATTTGTTAATAAGAAAGTGACACATTAATAATTTTTTAATTAAGGTTAATTTGTTTTTTTTATATTATTACATTTTGTTTAATACTGTGACTTAATAATATTTACATGTTTGATATCTGAAATTAAAAGAAATAAAAATTAAATCTACTTAATTTTTTTATATATATATGCTTAATTATTATATTGAGCTTTAGGTTAAATTTAAGTTATTTTTGTACCTAATTTGTGATCGATATGCAGGCAATAAATAACATTACTTTAGATATATTTTTAACAGTACATTTTCAAAAAATATTCAGTCATGTTTTGTATTACATTATGGCATATTTACATTTAAGTTATCTATCTATCTATCTATCTATCTATCTATCTATCTATCTATCTATCTATCTATCTATCTATCTATCTAGCTATCTATCTATCTATCTATCTATCTATCTATCTATCTATCTATCTATCTATCTATCTATCTATCTATCTATCTATCTATCTATCTGTCTATCTGTCTATCTGTCTGTCTGTCTATACCTATCTATACATCTATCTATCTACTATCTATCTATCTATCTATCTATCTATCTATCTATCTATCTATCTATCTATCTATCTATCTATCTATCTATCTATCTATCTATCTATCTATCTATCTGTCTGTCTGTCTGTTTGTCTATCTATCTATCTATCTATCTATCTATCTATCTATCTATCTATCTATCTATCTATCTATCTATCTATCTATCTATCTATCTATCTATCTATCTATCTATCTATCTATCTATCTATCTATCTATCTATCTATCTATCTATCTATCTATCTATCTATCTATCTATCTATCTATCTATCTATCTATCTATCATCTCTATCTATCTACTTCGTCTGTTTGTCTATCAGTCTGTATGTCTAATCTGCCTGCCTGTCTATCTGTATATTTATTTATTTAACTAACCTTAAATTACTATAAAAATTTAATTTTCATGAACACATAAATTGTTTTATAGATAATGTTATATTTGTTGAAAATGGATATATATATATATATATTAACAAAATCAAAATAATGTGTGTCAGCATTAATAGCCTAAGGTTTAGCATAGGTGTCTTCCAGAAGCAACTGGCCAGGGGTTTGCTTCCCAGTCAACACATTTGACATATAAAAAAAAATCAAAAGAAAATTTAAATGAATACAAAATAATTGTACCTTGTGAATGTAATTATAATCAGATTTAAAAGGAGGTTATGCTGACATTTTCTGTAATTGATACTAACACAATAAAAGTGTCATGATTTACTTTACTTTCCATATATGATCTTGCGTTTTAGATAGAAATGGTATCATTTTTCATCTATAATAATCAGATGTCTTTACTACTAGAGGGATTATAATAATATAGTTAGAGAAATGAAGCCAAGGCTTACTGGCATATTATTGAATATTGTTTAGGGCTATACAATTTTGAGATAATTTTGTTTACAAAAGTAATAAAATAAGTGAGAAATTAAATCTACTACATTAATTTAATTATAATCTGATATAAAAGGAGGTTGTGCTGTCATCTTCACTATTTACTGATGTTTACGTTTAATCTTGAAGAAGACAGACAAAAAGTAGATTATTTTTTTTAATCCATAAGCAAATTTTTTTCTATTAAAAGAATCACATTAATATGGTTCATGCATTGAGGATAAAGTTTATTGCTCATGTTATATATATATATATATATTGTAACGGGAGAAAGATATTTGAGATTCCATATACTGACCACTGGGGCGCCACTAGTCTGAAAATAGGAACTGGACATTTATTTTAAGAATTGGACAGGATATGCAAACCTGAACGCACTGGACTAAACTCAGGAAGAAACAAGATATCCTAAATATTGTTTAGACAGTTGAGAAATCAAAGCACAAAGACAAGCGTCAGCCAAATTAAGTTTAAACAATTTATTAATTTTTATTAAAAGGTTATTCAATAGAGTGAAGACATCTAGCCATGAATACAAAAGTGGCTTATAGTAACATACACATATTTACCAGAGAGTGCACAAGAGTATGACAAACATGAAGACATTAAACATTTTGGCAGCAAAATTCTCTCACTTAAAATATAAGAAATGGTTAGGGTAATATCTTCTTGCTGACCAGTTGTAAAATTACAAAAACAAACAACAACTCTAGCTTCCTAAATCAGAGATAATAAAACAGTTACTGTCCCGCCGGAAATCAACGAAACCAGTGTGAATGTTCGAGCAGTAATATTCTAATTACTGTCATTAAAACGCCGCAGGACTACTGCACATAATACTACATTCAAAGTAAACATGGTTGATCTCACCTACAAGACAGCAACAGATATTTGATTACGATCTTATGTAATCCAGAAAGAAATAGACTATTTTCAGACAACCTGAAGAAATAACTTGACAAATAGCCAGCAAAAAGATTTTGTTGTTTGCACAAACAGCGCAAACAAAACATGCTTAAAGATTCTTTATTTACAACTAAGGGCAGGTGAATAAATAAAGACTACGAAAACTGCCAATGCGTTTTGTAATAGTTATTGAAATAATCAGGTATATATTAAACATATAAAATACAATCTCCTAATGCACCCTCTGATAAACGAAAATTGCAAACAAACTTGTAATCTTAAAACTAAGATTCCAAGCCACACTTTAAATACTAGAAAAGAGTACATACAGATAATAAATAATTAAAAAACAATTAATACCATTTTAAAACATATTTATCATTAGATTGAGCGGAGATTTAATTAAACGCAATTTATTTACCCTGGCTAGAATAGGAAAAAGTTTAGCTTACGGTAAGGCAGAGTTCTAGTGATTTAGTGACGAGTGCGCACTTTTGATAATAGTTCATCTTTCAGGTTCTTTGACAGTGGCAAGGTAGAGGCAGTGTTTATTTGCGAGGTTCATGGCATGACTGAAGAAGAGCTGGTAGGCTTGGGTCCATCCTTTGTTTTAAATTAGCCAGACATTCTAATGATGGCAAAACTCACAGTGGTGGATTTTGACATCTTGCACAGCAATGAAGTTTGTCAATAATTGTTTAAGTTTTTAGCAGGTCATAATCCAAGTATCTTCTTTCTATACTGAATCTCCTCTCTCTCCTTGAAAATTGGCAGGCTATCCTTGCTTCGCTACATTTCCCACGAAAAACTTTCATTAGTGTCCATTCTATATTTCAGGCAGGGCAAATATTAATTTCCCACTCAATCTAATTTAAGACTTCCAACCAGAGATAATTGAAACAAAAACGACAAATACAAAACTAAATCTCCGCTTTTTAGAATTAACTTTAAAAATAATTACAATAAAAGCAACAGGAATATATAATTAGCAAGCTTGCCTGTTTTTAATCAAATTGATTAAAACAGGTGGTGAAAGTAAACTATTTTAAAATCAATTTTATAAACATTAAATAATCTATTTTAAAATATAAATGCGTATGTGTTTTAAATAATAATAAAAAAAAAATGAGCCTTAGACATTTAATGAAAATGAAGTTGTTTTCCCTTTTTAATTTTAGTAATAAAACCATTGAATCGGAAATCAATCCGGCTCAATATATATATATATATATATATATATGACCAGCTATGAGCTAAATATATATTATAATAATGTGTTCAAAGAATACCTGGTTACATTATATTAAAAAAGTTTTCTTCTTACTAATCAAATCACAAAGGTTAACTAAATGTTTTAATATTATTAGTCAAGAATTTACTTTCGGCATATTTAAATATTAGTTGCCTAAACCACCCTAAGTTAATGGTTAGATCTAAATAAGAATTATCTTAAAATCTGTTAAGTTTTTGGTATAGATAATTAATAAAGTTGTTTTATTCTGTATAAAATATGTTTATTTAAGGATTTTGTTAAGATCTTTGACGTTACTGTGATTATTTGCTTTGTAAAATACTGGTATTAAATTAATTTATGAAATGTATAGTTAATGTAAGAGTTATTTAAAGCTAGGATTTAGAGGATGTTGAGTTTAGATATGACTTATTGGGATAAATTTTAATTTAAGTAGAATTTAATTTGAATAAATGTCTAGTAGCTTAATGTAGCTTCATTTGTTTTAAAATCTTGATTATATTTAACTTCTTGCAAATGTATGAATGTGTGGCCTACATTTAAATGCATTGAAGAAATTTAAAGAGGATTTATTATAAACTATATTTTATAGAAAAAGGGTACATTGAATAGATGTAACAATATTAAAAAATTTTAAATACGAGTAAGAATAAAGAGTGTATTTGGTGTTAAAGGGTGTGAGTTAAAACATATAAATAACCTAAGTTTAAATTAATTCAATAAATCATTTATGTAATAATTCAATTATATATAATAAAAGGTCATTATCAATCTAAATATCATGGAATAGAATAGACTGGATTAAAAATTCCAAGGTCAAGTTAACCAGTTATGAAAGTTTAAGAATTATCAATAGGTTCCATATCCCACTGAAGGAAAATATTCAGGTTGAGAGTTTGTTAATTTATGTCACATTATAGAAAATGCAAATAGAAATCTTAATTTGTTTGTGATATATAAAAGTAAAATACAGATTTTTATTAGAACTTCAAATTGATCAATTTATCACGAACATTAAATCAAGAAGATATTTATAAACATATTAATCTTTTAAAAAGTCAAATAAAACAACCCATATCAGAAATTGTATATTTATTATATCACTATTATAAAAACCATTAATTTAATTTAAACCTTTGATTATAAATAAAACCATACATAAGGGTATTTTTAATTTATTATTAATATTAACCCTAATTATTAATGAAATATTTATACATCTTCTTGGAAATCGGCCTAAAAATGAATAATTGATAAAAAATTTGAAGAACAAATACTCTTAATTTAATTTTCAGATAATATTATTAAAAGTGATTGTCTTAAGAATAGAAGAAATTGCAATGATTTGAAATTGTATTACATCATTTTAGAAAAAAAGAGATAATAAAGATAATCCTTTTTAATATTTTGAAATAATTTTCTTTATTGATTTTTCTACTTATACAAGCTAATCATTGGACTGATATAATTATCCTTTCTGAGTTCATCTTCCTATTCACATACAATATTTTAAATTTAAATATTTGTTTTAGAAGTATATTTTTACGACAAAGAAAAGAAAAATGATTTAACCTTGTGCCGTACCCTAATAATATTAAAATATACAGCACTATAATATGGAACTTTATAAAAATGTTATTACTTAATATCCTCTATTCCCTCATATTTCTTCAAATTTGTGTTTTTAATTTTTAAAAAATTATCTAAAATAAATTCTGCTCTAGATTCTGGTATATATATATACAGTATTTTCTGTCTGCCAAAATAAAAGAAGACTATACAACCTTATTTTTTTTAAAAAGATTAGTAAAGAGACTTAAAACGAAAAAATTAATTTTTGTTATAAGATGAAAAACAACCAAATCCCTTAATCTAAAATGATGAAAATAAAGATATTTAGCACATATAATTTTTGGTATATTTAAAACTTATTTATTGATATTATGTAGTTATCATTTATATGTTATATTTAATAGCTATTATCTTTTTTCGGTATTATTAAGAATTTTAAACTTCTCTCTTAATATTATAATAAATAAAATTAAAAGCATGTGAAGCCATTATCTTCCTATTCTGCACTGCTCAGTATTGCTATGAGTATGAGGCAACCTAGCCTGAAAGCACTTTGTTTCATATTTTTGCACTCTTTATAGCTTCTCTTTCAAGTAGCTGCACACATTTTTAATTTTATTTATTTATGGTGTTGTAATATATATATATATATATATATATATATATATATATTGTAACCATCTGCTTGCCCTCTCAACTACCCATCATGCTGAACAGTTTGCGGCACCAAATTGTCAACCGTAAATTGTGTGGTCCCAACCTACAGAAACGCAAAATTCACTAAGAATTGTAACTACCATCACTGATCCATTCCCGTTGCACATTGTCAGCTATTAAGAGCTGTATCCAAAAACATATCATGCTATCTATTTTATGCATGAAAGACCACAATCAACATCTGGGGCAACTTACCACAGACCAAAATTAATGATCTAACCTAAACTTTTTATGATTTAATTTGATCCCAGCCAGGGAGTACTTACGAAGAACTATCATAGTATTATGATAAAATACTTTAATCAAATTATAAGTGTAATGTTATTATTTTCAAACATAATTTGCCATTTTTATTGTATGAGACCCGATGGCCGACCATGTACAAGATGGCATAATTTGGGAATTACATAAGATTATGAAATTTTAAACCATCTATATGATTTCTAATACAGATGATAGTCCAGGTAAAGCTTTGCAATAAATAAACATAAATACTTGGGTTCCTTTTATAGTTTACTATATTACTGAGACTCTTATTATATTGACAAATGACAATTTAAAACGTTAAGTAACTATATTTAATCGTGTCATTATTTGGTAAATCTGTTTACAAGTTTAATAATCAATTTGTATGGTATACTAGAATCAACTACGCAAAGCCAAAATGATGGAAAAGGTAAATGGGATTTTATTGTACCTTACACATCATAAATTACCAAAGACGAAAGCATCTAAATGATTTCTCAAAAATATCAATAAACTCTTATATCATGTTGACGATAGTATGTATTTCAATGTATGCTCTATCCCAGGTTTATGATTTCTGATTTTAAGAATGACACATAGCAACGGCACAGTAGGTTTAATTATAAATCAACTTTTATTTACAAAATTATGAATAATAAGTAATTAATTCCAACGTTATAATTAAAGACATAAATAAACAAATAAAATAAATAAACTATAATTCCATCGACTTTCTTCAATAACATCTCATAGGTACAGTTTTTAAGAACCTAAGCATACCTTATATTTCAATTTGATACAATGAATATTGAGAAAATGATACTAAATTCAGCATCAACTAAGTGAAATATTTAACGTCATTTCCAGATTCAATAAATCCATACTGTAAATCATAATAATGGTAATAAATAATATTATGTCTGTAGGATTTAGCTATAATGCAATCATTTAATAAAGTGAAAATTTAAACTTATATTCCGTAAATAATAATCAACCAACAGTTAATTATTATGAAGTAACTTGAATAGAATGTCCTGCTACAAGTTGATGATTCTACTTATAAATTATGCTTACAAATGAAAGAAGATGATTTAGCAGATTAACTAAAATACGGGGCAACTTATATCTATAGAAGTAAAACATATTCCTGTGGATGTATTCATCTACATGGAGGAATTAAATAACACTAAACGTTTTGTGGATTTATACACCATCATAAAGCAATAAGTACAAGTACACACCATTCCTTGCGGATTAACCACCAGCGCAGGAATGACTGTAAAATACAAAAGTGGCAATAAAGTAATCTGTGGATTAACCAACAGCACAGATTAATGCCCTTTACATTCTATAACAACATTACTATTTACTTCACATTAAAGTGCAAAATCATCCCCTTCAGTTATTCTGATCATTCAGAAAACACTAACACTAGCAATGTGGGTTCTGCACACAAATGTTACTATTAATCAGACAACTAATGTACTAACTTATCTTTCTTAAAATAAAACATGTGTAATATAATATAAGTAATATTAGTATAGGAATACAAATCTGGAAAGACTAACAAAATAACTCATAAAGATTGGACACATCTTATGAATTCATTCAGTACTTCTTTTGCTTTTCATATTGGCTATTCTCTTGAATAAATATTTTATTCAACTCTTACTAATTTAAACTTAATAAAATATAACTTATGAACTTCACATGCAAGTTCATATAACGATAAAAATTAAAGCAATGAATTATTCATCAAATACATAAAATCTAATGGTGTGTGTGTGATATAAATTAAATGTATATTATTTCATAGTTCAATACATAAATTTTAGCAGGTGTGTGCGTCACAAATTAGATTGTATAGCATTTTTATAACTCTCCAAATATGATCCAGAAATCCATGTACGATGTGTTGAACAATAAATGGGTACGAAGCAATAGCTATAATTATAGTTGAATTCAAAACATGTAATTTTATCCATTTGTGTTAGTTATTATAAACTGTACTAGAATAACAATTTTACGTGGCCCATAAACTAGAAACACCTAAAACATGACACGCAGAACTTAAATGAAAATGTTTTTCATAAGTTATTAATCTCTACATTTCTATATTAAAAATGTTCCAAGTTTATCACATCCATGCTAATATTTATTTATCCACGCTTAAATCTAGGAATACTAATTATAGCAATTAATTCACTCATTCCAAACTGACGATAAAATTAGAAAATAGCTTTGATTAATTATTTGAATACGGTTTATTATCCAAATGTTGGAAACAAATTCTCATAAATAAATTACTGGCATTGCAAAGTTAAATATCAATCAATACTACATTTTTATTAGAATTGGAAATGGAAATATTAAACTATATTGATAACTTTAACATTTTACTTTAATTTAAACTTCTTCTTTTTTAAAAAGCAAATTTTCATATTCATAAAACTTCTGTAATTAAAATACTTATTTAATTTTTCCAAATTGTAGAATAATAAACATTTTAAAACATACCAAACTCTTGCAATTAATTCTTTTAAACTGGGAAGCTCCGACATCTTAAAAATGTAATATTGGAAAATCGTTACCGGTGATTTGATCCACTTGGCCAGCCGACTTGAACAGACTTTTTAAATTTAGCAATTCATCTTAATTAAATACCACTAGGTTATTTTTACGTTTATAGCAAATTTTGTGGTAATCCGTTTTATTTATTAACTATTTTAAAGTAAGCTTACTGAACTTTACACCATTTGCCTTTTACCATTTTCTTTTCTTTCTCCCTCCAAAACAAACTAACAGACAATCTTCTTATAAATTTGCGCTCTTTTTCTTTTTTTACATTGAGACGCATACGTAATTACTGTATTTATTTTTAATAATTTATTTTAATTGAACAAAATGGTTTTTTGTTAATTCAATAGAAATAATAATTTAAGATCATTTTAAATAAATAAAAATAAAATATTATTTTTAATAATATTTTACCAAATTTTAATGTGTTGTCAAAATTTTAAAAAGTTAAACATTCTGATATGAATTAGTATATGGAACGAAGCAAATTTAAAATTTATTAAAATAATATAAGAGAGTAATCTGTTCAAAGTGCAAATCAAGCCAATCAAATCACCAAAAGAAGAAAGAGAAATTTTTATACCAGTTACATCAATTAATATATTTTATACTAAAATATATGGTTACAATATATATATATATATATATATATATATATATATATATATATATATATATATATATATATATATATATATATATATAGTAACGGGATGGGGTGGATGATAGAGGTAGAGAGAAAGTTCTAATCCTGGTGTGATGCAAACTCAAAATTTATAAAAGTATATATAAGTATAAAATATTTAATAATAGCATGAGATTAGAGAATCTCTCAGAACAAATTCATGTTGCTGCTATAACCCATAAACTTACATGAATAATCTCAACTTTAAGCCAAATTTGTTATCTAGCCATTCCTAAAAATATTGTGAAATCATTTTTTATTGATTTTAAGATTAATAACAGTGATCAACTAATGTAATTTGTAAACTCTTACCTTATTATTAAAATGTATTCAACTCTAAAAAACCGTCTATTAATATTTCTCCTGTTCTTTGAGCCTCTATTAAATAATGATAAGTTTTCATTTTACTTTCATGTGGCAACAATACTTCATAATTCTTGTTATTATAATTTATATTTTTATATATCTAAATAATGGGCCAATCCCTAGAATTTAAATTTGTAAGAGAGTTCACTTCAATCCCCTTCTTTGATGGTGAGATCAATTTAGTTTTAGTTAAAACAAGTTTGTTATTTTGATTACAGCGGACGCTTGTAAATTTGGGAAAAACAACTCATATTATATTATAGACAATTGTCAAAAAACAGAGTAGAAATCTGTTTTTCCTAAGAAATGTTTTGTTTAAAATTTAAAATAATAGCATAATTCTAAAATTTCAAATTGTTTATGTGAAATTAAAACAATATTTTATTCTACAAAATCAATAACCACCACCTAACTCTTATATATAATTATGTGTACTATATCATAAAAGCACTTAGAATCAAATTTTTTGTTTGTTTTAACATTGGTGGAAAGTTTTATATATATAAATTAATGTAACAGGGGAGGGGGAATTCCTTCTATTTCAGTAATTTATTTTCCATTAATAAATTTAATTTATCCATTACTGTTTATTAGCCTAATCATACCATTATGCTAGATATTCCTTAGGGGGGGGGGGGGGGGAAAATATAGATATATAATAAAAATATCACTATATATAAATATATATATATATTCAAACAAATATATTTAACACAGTATTCAAAATTAAATAATATATTCTTTACCAGAAGTACTTTCAATTGTTTCACTGACAATCTTTATCAACTGTTAATACAAACATACAAAAAATAAAAACTTGCATTACCCATCATTCAATCTATTCAAATTTCCCACAATTCTGTTGTCTTTATATTAGCCGATTGTTTATTCATCAAACCACCTCTATTCCTAGATATCATCATTGCCTCTTAATTTTACGTTTTTCACTACACCTTTCAATTTGAATAATTTTTATATCTCTATTATTAAATTTAAAACCATAATTACATGTTTTATTATGATCAAATATAATTGATGGAGTATTCATATTTACTGAAGATATATTTTCTTTCTGTACACGTTTATATAATGTCTTATGATCATTATATCGTTTTTGTAATGTACATTTGGATTCCCCTATATATTTTATTCCACAACCACATTCCAACATATATATAACAGAACTTAATTCAAACTTAGAAATCTTGGCTTTGGAGTTATTTATCATATCATTTATATTATTTGAAGAGAAAAAAGAAATTCTAAAGCAAAACCAATTAAAAAGTTTATAAATTAATTTAGCTTGTTGATTAGATATAAAAAGGAATAGAAATCCATTTATCACTTTTTAATTTACTTAATATTTTCCTATTATTACTTTTATTTTGATTATATTTTGTAATTGTATTATAAATAATATTCCTTCCATAACCAACATTCAACACATCAAAGGTAGAAAACATATGAAAGATGTGAAATGTAAAATTAAAGAGGCAATGTGATATCAGGAATAAAGGGGTTTAAGAATAAATAATGCAATATCAGACAACAGAATTGTGGGAAATTTGAATGGATTGAATGATGGGTAATGCAAGGTTTTATTTTTTGTAAGCTTGTAGTTAACAGCTGATAAAGATTGTCAGTGAAACAATTGAAAGTACTTCTGGTAAAGAATATATTATTTAATTTGAATACTGTGTTAAATATATTTGTTTGAATTATTATTATATAATTTAAAAAATACAGACATTTAATGGTTGTAGTTATATATATATATATATATTGATATAGGCACATATAATTTTATCTAAAATTATTATTAAAGTAATCTCTTCATAAAAAAAAACAAAATTAAATGTTAAAGAGTTTATTGCAGCTTGTTTTCAAAAAAGATAAGAATTAAATAGTTTTTTTAGTATTCGTAAAAATATAATTTAAAAAGTTAAAACATGCAAATCTCTTTTCATTCAAGTTTAATTAAAGAAAAAATAATGTTAAAACTAATATATGACCGTATATATGTGCGATTGTCAACAATAGAATAAATGTTATTATAAAGTTAAAGAAGATTATTATTAAAAAACACGGCAATGGTTATTAATTAAAAATATAAAACAACATCTCTTGCATGGCTATTACTAATTAAGCAATCTTCCAAAACACGTTTATCAAAGGATTAATTGATAAGGAATTTGACAACAGATCTTTGCTTAAGATATCAGAAAGACAACAAGTCACAGGTATAAATAGACTCATTTTATTGAACAGTAATTCAGTTCCACAAATTAATTGAGCTGAGACAATCAGTTCACAAAGTTATTGAGAGAGTGCAAGTTCGAAATTAATTGAGTCAGTTAAGAAACAAAATGCAGTGCTGAGAATATTTTGGAACCACTGCTCACCTCCAGCCCAGATGTCTGAGAAAACAGCAGATCTGCTCGTAAAATAATGTCAGCTTAACATCTTAGAAAATCTCCGTCAGTATCTATTTGTCTCCGAGAAAATAATCGTGAAAATCAGGAAACTCAGCAAGGAAATGTCCCAGCCGGCTGGTAAGCATTTATAATGAAATATCCTCACCGAAAGCAGCCTCCAAAGAACAAAATTCTACGTCAACATTCAAAAAGCCTAGGTAAAAACATTTGCTTATTTCGCTCTATACGAGTAATAGCCATTGCATTTCATTAATTCATGTGAATCCTCCAAGAGTCTAATTATATGAACTCGATATCATACATAAATGAACTATTGATATGTGTATGATTAAATTTCAAATGCTATGTAGTCCTTTATTATCATTATTATGTGTGTGCATGAGTTAATATGTGCATGATCATTATATCAATATTTATTAGTTAAATTAGAGTGTTCTGTTATTGAATCTATAGGAATATTTAGACTATTTAGAAATGTTAATTTAAAATATGCGTGTGTTTATTAGAATTATAAAATGTTTAAATTTAGTAAATAAATGTTAGTTAATAAATTATCTTTAAAATTAAACTTTATTTGTCGGTCAATTCTTTTTATCAATTCTTTTTACCAAATTCTTTTATCAATTCTTTTTATAAATTCTTTGTATCAATTCCCTTTTATCAAGTCTTTCAACCACTAATTAAGTATAATCTATTAGTGATTACAAACAGCTGAGCTAGTCGTGGATTTAGGTGTTGAGTTAGTGGCCATTGCTTAAAGTGCGTTATTTATTCATCCTTAAATAGATAGCTGGCGCTCGTCTTTATACATAAACAAAAAAAGTGCTTTGAACTTGGTGTTGAACTCAACAGTCGAGAAGAAGTTGTGTCCTGGAAATGTAATGTTAGTTATATACTTTATAGCTATCGTTTGGGCATACATACTCTCCGAGTATGTTCTTCTCTGCCTAAGAGACCGGTGTTTTGAATACACATATTCGAACCTGGTCAATATATATAGGTAGTAATTTATTAGTCTTATTTTAAAAGTCTTATATGTATTTTATTCCAAGAATTGCATGCATACTGGCCTCCTCATTCACAATAGATACTTGTGCTTTGTTTCCTGGACATATTGGAAAGCGAACCCTGTGTCTTTACTTAAGTCCAAGAACAAGGTTCTTAAATTCGGCTTGTGACTTATCTTTGTCGCTTGAGGTATCTATATTGAAAGGCACCAGGAAAAACCAGGTCATAGCACTTCACAGCAGACTATTCATCATTCAGTGAATTGACTCTGCTAAAGTAGCAGAAAGAAGTCAGTCACCAATCTTCCATAAAAATTCTGAAGCACCTTCTAGGATCTGAGACTGCATCATGTAAATTGCCACCATGCATGCACCACCCTCTTAGTTCTAGTTCCAAATAAAACCTATGAATATCCCTAAACTGTAATGTTCTGATTCTACTAAGCAGATTTCTTTATAATATTTATTAATATTTTCATGGGTGCATCATTTTGTAATGCAATTATATATATATTCTAAATTAACTCTCTCACGCACATATCTTACTCAGCATAAGCTGAGATTACTTAATTTATTAACGATAATCATATTTTGGTAATAAAAGAATCTTTATTAAGTAAATTTGGTCAAATGCTATATTTTGTGCTTCTTTCTAGGGTGAACTAAAGATTCATTTATATACCCATATATAGCACTATTAAAATTGTATTTATAGATATTGTAGTTTATCAATTATTGGCATATGAATTAACTACACTAAATTAAAGCAATGAATACATTTGTCATTTCTTAAATAATAAAGGATAAATCTCATATTATATAAATGTAAAGAGGCCAATGATGACTAATGGAGAAATATAATCAAATAACTCACATGTATTTTATTTAATTTAATAAATCATACATATATAACAACTTTTAGAATCATTGTTTTATTTATTTAAAATAGTATATTTTGATCAATAAAGTATGCCTGCTATGATTAGATGATATCCTGATAATCCTATATATATATATATATATATATATATATATATATATATATATATATATATATATATATATATATATATATATATATATATATATATATATATATATATATATATATATATATATACTGTGCCCTTTTCTATATGTCATTAATAAACTTATAACAGTCAATTACTAAAAAATTTAAATTTAGAATATGTTTTTTTAATGCATTAATTATATTAAGTCAATTATATCTTCAAAGTACAATTTGAAGCTAAAGAGAATATATAGTATATAAAATCATTTAAAAATAGTTATACAAAGCTTTAAATATTGTTGCATGTGGTTGTAAAAGCTGGCCATTTTTAAATAACACAGCTATAAATAATTAAAAGTATATTTAAAAAATCAATTTTAATAGTGTAAAACATATAATTTAATAATGCTATATTTAGATTTGTAATCATATTTTAAATAGTCAAAATTAATATAGTATATTTTTAACTAAACTTTGTGATGGTGAAAATTATATCTAATTCTATATTTTCTAAATTCTTATTTAAATTTTTTATAATTATTTTTATACAATATAATAAGTGTATCGGTGGTTTCATTAGTCTAGACAGAGAAATAGATTGAAAATCGCTGTCTAAGTTGTAATCACATGATCTTTAATGCATACTATTACACATACTACTTGTTTTGAAATAATAACAAAGTTTAAAATATTTTCAAGAGTTATATTATAAGAATTGGATAGAATTGTTGCCTATCTAAAAGCAAATAATAATAAACATTAAGTTAACTAACATATTAAATATTTTAAATAGTTTTAGTAAAATATTAATTTATTTAAAAGTAATATTTAAGTAAATGGGTAGTGGTCATTCACGTCATCATTTATTTTTCAAATATAATTCTACTATAAATTGAAAATCTGTAAATTTGTTTCCAAGCGGCATAAGAATTGACCAATAAGAAATAAGTATCCTTACAGGCGATAAATATTAGTAAAAAGTTGTAACTAAGTGATAGCGGAGTATAAAATGTATTGAAACCGGAGAGAGGTAAAATATAACTATCAAGAGATAGTATTTTTAAAATCTTTTATTTTAGTCAATTTTTTTAGTGCTTTCTTATAGCTTTATCTGCAAAAAAACTAATTGATAATTTTAAAAATATTTTGCAAGAGGAAAATTATAAACTAAAAGAAATATTTTAATAATTTCATTTACTATGATTTTCTAATTTTTAAAGTACTTACCAGTGGTATTTTATCTAAAGTTTAACTTCTAAACTACGCAGTAAAAAATGGATATACTACGAAATAGAATGGATAGAAATTAATACTGAAGGAAATATTTTGAATATTGTAATTATACAGCTTTATTTATGCATATCTGAAGAACTGCTTGGTACATAAAAACCATAGCTTGGACATTATACGGAGGTCTAAAATGAAAAAATTGGAGAGAGCATTATTATTCATAAGCTTATTCAAGATTTTTTATTAAATGGTAATAAGATAATTATATATGCCTGAATTATTTTATATAGTATAATATTCAAAGAAATAGAATATTATATCACTTCAAAGGTAACATTTTTTAAAAAATATTTTCGAGTGCAGAGTTAAAAAAGAACCCAGGAGAATATGTTACAGAGGCGTTTTGTATTAAAATAATCTATTCTTGGAATTTATTTAAAATGTACTTGGAAAAAAATTTGTTCAAAAGTGATTTGAAGTTTTTATTTTAAAAGGGATGTATAAGAAAGCCAAGATGAAAGTTTAAATGAACAGGAAGAGAAACAGAGATAAAAGTGAACACATAGATGAATGGAAAAATTGATCCGTGGAAATATAAATGAAGTACTTAAAAGTTTATAAAGATATATTTTAAAATTAAATTAGATGGATTGATGCTCGGATATGCAGAGAATATTGGTAGAGAAGATTAAGAAGCTTCAAGGGATTAATTAATATTATCGTCCTAAAAAAAAAAATTAAACCAAGGATTATTTTCTAGATTTTAATAAATGGATTAACAAGTGTTTTATTTTAAGACCTTAACGCACTTGGAGAATATTTAAAAAAAAAAAAAACTCTAGAGAAAATAATAAGCATTTTGGACTTATCAGGAAAAATCGTCAAGAAAATATGACCTATAGTTTTGATTCTTTTTATTATTTTTGTTAACCTAATTTAAATCTAAAATTTTATATAAGATTAGGAAAAACATAAAAACATTAATTTTTTTAATATTAAAATCTTATAATATAACAATCTAATAATTTAGCTAAAAATATTTTAATATAAAGTGTATGGGTATGAATTTTTTTCTATATCTGCAATGCTTAAGTGGACAAAGGAAGCCTACTGAACAAGATGACTAGATAAAGGGTTATTGGTAATAATAATAACTATTAATAATTTTATAATGTATATTTTTTGTTTTCTTTAGATCATCCATAAATTGGAAGAAATAGGTGTAAGTTTTTTTTTTAAATTATATGTCATGCATTTTTATACAACATTTTAAAAAAACATTATGAAATAGGATTAATTTGAAAATATGCATACGACAATTTTTTTTTGATTTTTTTTATTAGTGATATAATCCAACATAACAAATAATTATGTGATTCTTTTAAAATTTTATGATATGGGATATTCAAATATTGTCTAAGTAAATCGTATATGATTAAACATACAGAGCAATGAAGTAAGCAGACTTTTCTTATGGGATAGTAAGATTGTTTAACTATTAATGAATTTTGTTTATTGTTTTGTAAATGCAGATAGTTATTTTATCGATGTAAGATGTAGAAAAATCTTGAGACAATAATGTTGAGAATAGTGGCTTGGAAGTACTATAGTTAACTTAGGGAAACCCAAGATAATGTATACTTTTTAAAAATAAGGATGTGTAAGGAATGGGAATAATATTTAGCCTTTTATGTGGTTATCAGCATAGTTAACATGGCCACTATGACTGGTACACATTTTATTTGGACAGTGTCTATATTTCATTACAATATTTAGATGTTCTAATAAAGCTGAAGAAATAGCTTTAACATCGTTCCCTGTACTACTGAGGATATTAGACAGATAAATGTCCTACCTCTTAAGCACTGTGCCTTGACTTTGAGATATGTTAAGAATAATACTCTAGCTTTCTTCCTTAATCCTATGCATCTATTTTCGCTACCTTTTATTACATGTAACTGCATCATTTAGATAAGATAACTGTTTGAAAATGATAAATAATTTAGAACTAAGAATGTGACTATCATTTTTGGATAAGATTAGTTTAGTTGCTTATAAGAAGCAGAATGTTATAACTTAAAATTGAAGATCCAAGTGTCCTAGGGGAAAGAGAAAAGAATCATAAAAAATATATTTTGAATTTTATTTCGGAAAATGACTTATAAAATTTTTAAAATAAAATATCTAAACAAAGATATTTTTTTAAGTAATAATAATTTTAAATGCTTTAGTATTTTTTTTTTTTAAAAGAAAAATAAGTGTTGCATATATTTGTTAAAATACAATAGTACAAAGTAGATTATGTAAACAATATGCATAGTATATTTTGTTTATTGATTAACAGAAATCTATTAATGATTAAACTTATATCATACTAAAGTAAGGCTTAAAGAAGAATATATTATGATTAGTAAACATTGTGTGATAAATACTAAAATATAGTACTGAATTTTGGATAATATTTTGTGTAACATCTTTGACTTTGCAAGATGAAAATTTTTTTTTTTTAATATTTTGAGAAGTCCATACTCATTATAAAATCTTGTTTTCTGTGGAATGTTTTTCTAAGTATGAATTTTTTAAAATAGGATAGTTTAATAATATTAGAGATAAAATGCTGTTGCTAATAAAGTAGATAAATTTATTTGTAATAAGTTAACCATAAGGAGAAACCAAATAGTAACATTTTTTTTTTGTCCTAAATCTAAATAAAATATAATTGAAATATAAATTATTTTTTTTATAACCAGGTAGATCAAACTGTAAAATAAAAAGGGTTAAGGATATCCACTGTAAATAATGTAAATAAATTGTTTAGTTATTTATTGTTAGTAATAAACTTTGTTAAATTTTGTTATCTAAAAAGTTTTGTGTCAGAGTTATTTATTTCTCCACATCGCTGCATGAAAACACGATATATGCATAATAATCAAAACAAATATATAATTTTGCACAAAAGATAAATAGAGAATTATTTTAAGAATTTTAAATATTTTATTGGTATTCATTATAATTAAATAATCATAATCTTGCGTTATTTATTGGTCATAAATCAGTTATCACAATATTATATTAAAATATATGCTATCAGTTGCCACACATATTTTGTTTGTCAGATTATTAGAATGCTACCACATATTTATTATATCATTACATGAAGAATATTATTATTGTTATTTATTATTATTAGTTTAAGTGTAGTAGATTATGACATAAAATCCCTTCTCATATTTTACTACCATATTTTAAATTTAACTTAGAATAAATTTTATGAACCTGAGATTATTTTATTGAGCTAGATTATTATTAAATAGAAGATTAAGATTTAATTATTAGTTTAATCTTAGTGAGTAGAAGTTATTAAAGTCGTAAGAATACTATGAGTTTGTTATTTGAAATAGTAATAAAGGGGGATAGGGTTCTTATGCCATTTAGGTAGTATCCTGTGGGATGTTGGCTCAATGTAATCTATCTTGTCACCTGTATTTTCACTTCAAGTCTCATGAAAATATTAAATATTTATTTAATTCATTTTATAAACTGAACCTTATACAATTTTAAATTTAAGCTAGTGGAACATTTTAATTTTAATACTGAATATTTTAGTTATTATTATTAACTGAGTTAGAACCTCTTTTATTTTATACCATACACTTATCTGGAAGTGAAGATGCAGAATTACAAGGCCAGAATATATATATATATATATATATATATATATATATATATATATATATATATATATATATATATATATATATTATTTTGCTGTTTGGGTTGGCTA
>JAQFVV010015018.1:0-21940 GCA_028023455.1 Epiperipatus broadwayi | reverse complement strand
TAGAATTATTCCTATTCTCAGATTGGTTTTCAGATAATAGCTCTCCTCAGTGAGATGCTAGGATATTCCGAAACTAGATCTAAAATACTAACTCAAGCACACCATTTATCTAATATTTAACTATTAAGTAGAAAATCTACAATTTTCAGACATCTATGTCTTCAATTTCAGCTATCTTAACTTAAATAGCCATATGGGATTGAACTAGATTCAGATACAACATACATTAATAGCTTTAGCAATATAACATTTCCAAAAAAGCAAAACTATAATAGTAAGAAAATTAAGTCATACATTATGTGACTTAACTTGTTAAGATTTTACTACAAATGTAATATAATGAGGGTGGTAATAGCTCTAAACAAGCTTTTCCAATAAATGCCAGAAGACATTCTAGGATATTTAGACAGATCCATCAGCTTGAAACTGGTTTGGGGTTAGGGATAATTCTAGATAGAGATTTTAAATGCTTTCTCTTCAGACATTTATCGGAAAAGCTTGTTTATAGTTATTAACACACTCATTATATTACATTTGTAGTACAAGCTTAATAAGTTAAGTCACATGATGTATGACTTAATTTTCTTACTAATATATGCAGGCAATCCCATAGTTATGAACTTAATTGGTTCCTGACATGTGCTTGGAAGTTGAAATTATTTGAAAGTAAAGGTATGTAAAAAGAAAAACACCCAAAGGGTTTTCTTAAAATACACCTGGGTCTTTTTTATGTGGTAGATGAGTTTTGCAGAAAACCTGCATTAAAAAATCACACAAAAATAGACTTAACTTACCTTGAAAAATGTGAGATACATTCCAAAATTTTCAAAAATCACATAAAAGCAAAAGCAACAAGGTAAAATTTCTTTTAAAATTAGCATTAAAAAAAAGGAAATAAAGTATAATTAATAAAAATTTCAAATATTTGAAAAAAAAGATACAAGACAAACTTTTTTTTTTTACTTTTTTTATTAACTTTAATTTTATTCAAAACAATATGTTTTTATGTGTAATTTAGTTTACATTTTTTCATACATATTTTAATCATTATCACTATTTGACAATTTGCAGTTAGTTTGTGAACTGGTAAGACATCAGGTTCATCACAAGAGTAAATACAATTAGTGCCAACTTTAGTCTCATGCTGTGTTAATGGTTTTCTGTTGACAATGTATTTTGCAATTAAATTTTGAGATGATGATTTTACTAATTGTTTACAAAGCTTGTGATATCCAAACTGCTATATCTATTGCTAGAGAATGACATCCACCAGTGCAACTATATATATATATATACATAAAAGCCTATATGAAAAAAAGTGTTAATAATGACTACCACTCCTTCTTTATGTTTAATACAAAAGAAAAACTTTGAGACAGAAAAAGTTACAAGTAAAAATATTTAAAATTTTTTAAAGATATATTCTTTTTAAGTATAAATTAAAAGTTCTTAAATATTTTTACTTGCAACCTTTCTCTGTCTAAAAGTTTCTCCATGTATATATGTGTATAAAAGAAAATATAAAACATACACATATACATAACACAGACATACAATTATTTAGCTCTCATTGGAATTTAGTTCATAATTTGTGTCATTAACAAGAAAACGATTTTCCAATTGATTGAAAGTTGAAGACTTTCTCAAATCATTTTTGCTGTGAAACAAACAGTTTTCACTTGGTTTCATTATCTTTTTCTAGTCTTCTCTATGGTATCTAAATTTATTGCCAAACCTTTATCCAACAGACATTTAAAGTTATGTAAAATTCAATGCATGTATATAAAATGGGTAAATCCTGATTTTAAGTGAAAATATGAACTTTTATCACTAAAGGAAAACTGCATGAAAAGATATTAAGAAGAAACATGAATCGCATTTAAAAAATCCTCAAAAAGAGACCCAGGTGTACAATATTTATTTTTTTGTCGATTGGTATCTGTAATTTTGTTTACAAATTTATTAAGAATTAATTCAATGGCATTCTTTTTCTTCTTCTTTTGATAAAGAAGTCTGTAACATTATATGTCTTTTTCTATTGCCCTTCATGAGATATATGCTCTCCATTAGGATCACATTTTCCATGATGGTCAAAAATTTGTCAAGATGCATAATGATTTCATTCATATTCTTGATTGTCAAACTCTTAACAATAAGTTCATTATTAGGTTCTTCTTCATTTTGTATTTCATTCTACCTATTGTAGTTTAATCAAGTCTTCATTTGACAGAGGTTCTGAGTGAGATAGCATTAACTCATCAATATCTTCATTAGTAACATCTAACTTTAATTCATTCATTATATTGACTGTTTCCAGTTGTGATAATTCCAGAAGTTTTTTCAATGTTCATAAAAGCATTCATCAATTGTGGATATATATTTTTTCTAACAACCTTTTATTGTTGACTCTCTTATTTCAACCCACACATCCCCAATAATATTTATTGCATTTCATATATTATAACTTTTCCAAAAATCTCTTAATGTAGGTCCACCTTCCTTGTCAATTGCTTTGATTGCTTGAGTCATTAATCTTCTCATATAATACTATTTAAAAGTAGCTATCACAATTTGGTCCATAGGTTGTATTATACATGTGGTATTGGGGAAGATAAACACATTAACTTCTGGATATAAATTTTGCAGGGATTTGGGATGTTCAGGAGAATTGACTATGAGCAATAGTGTTATAAATGGTAAATTATTCTCACTATAGTATTGCCTAATAGAAAGGCACAAAATAATTTGAGAACAAATCTTGAAAAAGCTGTGCAGTAGGCCAGGTTTTAGTATTTAGATTTCCAAATGACTGGAAGCATTCTTTTATCATTTCCTTTCAATGCTCTAGGATTTTCTGTCTGATAAATTAGCACTGGCTTCAATGTAAAATCACCAGCTAAATTACCCCCAAGAAACAATGTTAATCTGTTTTTAGAAGGTTTATGCCCAGGTGCAACTGATTCTTCTTTTACTAAATATGTATGTGTAGGCATCTTTTTTTCCAAAATAATCATGTCTCACCTACATTGAAGATTAGGCATGGAAAATAAGCTCCATCTTTAATGATATTAGAGAAAGTGGAAATACATTCACTGGCAGCTTTCTTATCTGCACTGGCATCTTCCACAGCACATTTAATACTATGTAAAGAATATCTCATTTTAAATTTATGAAACCAGCCATTGCTTGCTACAAATTCAAAAGCAGAGTATTCCTTTTAATTCTTTCTTCCAATCTTCATGCAAACTAAGAGCCTTAGCTGGAATAATTGATAAACTCAATGGGATGCTTTTTTGATGTTGATCTTCAATCCATAAAGCCAAAGATTTCTCCATTTCATCCATTACTCTGCCGTGTTTTTTTGAAACAATCTTTGAAAAAATATTTCCACAATTTTTAACATATTCCTTACTTTTATTCTTGTTTTTCACAATTGTATATATTGTTGATCATTTTAAATTACACAAACATGTGATTGAAGCAAAAGATTCACCATTTTCAGAACTTTTAATTATATCCATTTTTGTCTTGACCGTTTGGGGTTTATGAGACCTTGATTTCTTTTTGGTTGTATCAACATTGCCATTTTTTGTTTCTCACTCATGTTTTTAATTAATAAGAATGAAAAAAATCAGCAAAACAGAAATATATACAGTGTATATGTAACGTAATCATGCACAAACTACTTTTAAAAATAAATGCTAATCAAGATGATCCCATTCAAGATACTCTGTGATAATGCTAAAAATAAAAGTAATTAATGTCAGAGAGATGGAAATGTTTACTGTATTTTATATAAGTTCTTATTGTTCTCTAAAATATACTTTTAATTATTTTCTAAATTCCAAAGATTATCTTTCTTTAGAAAAATTTCAATTACCAATGTATGTAAATAGTGTTTTTATCAGATACTGTAAATTTGTAGTGTTAATTACTAAAAGGAATTTTTTAATTATTAAAGTACTAAAATATTGTACAATTTTAAATACCCATTTTTTTTCTATAGTATATAGCACTAATTATACAAAAAAGTATGTGCATAGATAAAGATCTAAAGTCCAAAAGTGATTACATAATAGCAAAATGTTCATAACTTGAGTATTCATAACTAGAGGAATGCTTGTATATATATATATATATATATTAATTTTAATATTCTCACAGGTAAATGATGAATTCATAATATTATTTCCAGGAGCTTCAGTGCATTGCTAAATAGCTGACGTTTCAGTACAATAACAGATATTTACCTCAGAGTTTCTTTCTCAAATCATATTTGAGAAAGAAGCTCTGAGGAAAGTATCTGTTATTGTACTGAAATGTCAGATATTTAGCTATTATATTTTTACTACATGGAAGCTCCTGGAAATAATACTATGAATTTACATATCATAGAATATATTGATTTTGAAGATATATTTGCAATTTATTCCTTTAGTAATAACTATTAAGACTGAAAAATTAAGTTTCTAATTTTCTTTTCATCTTTGCAATATTGTTTTAATGCCCTATGTTAGTTACTATGTTTTGATTATACTAATAAATATGATTTATTAAAATTAACACATTAGTGTAGAGTTGCTGATTTTAAACAGTTTAATCCATGTCGTTGCCTTATTGCACAAATAGAACATTATTTTGACAGCACCCACAAATTTATACAAATAGTTTAAATAAACAATGGTTCTCAGAATCTCTATTTTATAAACACATTTTTTTCTTTTTGATTTTATTTATACATTATAATAGTTTAGAAAATCTACAGTAACAAACTAACATTCACTTAAAAACAAACAAACAAGTAAACAAAAAGAAAAGAAAAGATGACTATACATATTTAAGGCATCAAAAATAACTTTACATAAATTGCCTATATATTATTTGAGGGGGGAGGGATTATATAAGTAATACAGAGAATAATATCTATTTTACATATTTTTAAATTCTTTTTTACTAACATATATATGTAGTGAAGGTTTGTTAGCATTATTCAATAAGATTCTATAATGAAACTGATATATATATTAATACAGATTTCTTTTTTAAAATGGAATTTAAACTCTTTTCTTGTGAAATTGATTTTTTTTTTTTTTTAGTTTTTCTCTTTTTATATTTTAGAGAAAAAACAAGATTTTAATGGAACAAATATAGCAACTACCAACAGCAAAGGTCTTTAAAAATTAAACTTTACATTTAAAAAAGTTAAAAGTTCATTTATTCTTTTTCAACTTAAATTCGTACTAAAATACAGTTCTGCTTATTGGAGACAAATAATGCTAAAACTTATCGGAAAATAACAATTTAAAAAAAAAATATTTTTTTTCTTTCCATTTTTGTATAATTTTATTTTACTTAAGGTAGTCAACTATGTATATTTCTGAATGCTTTTCCATTTTGACATATAATTTTTTATGGGATTTCTTTTCAATTTAATTAATTTTGATAGAAAAATCTATGCAGTCCACAATCTTTTGTAGACTTGAGTTTTTACAAAACTGTTCATATACATGTAACTTATTAATATTAGTATATTGAAAGTAAATGATGGCAATTAAAATTACATTAGAAACCGAAATATTAAATATAAAATCATTTGCTTTCATTTTCTATTTTTTAATTATTTTTTTTTAAATATTTTGGGAGACTAACAAAATATAAAGTTCTTAGCAGGGGAGAAATGCTTCAAGTTTTAGCAATCTATTTATTACAATTGCATAACTAATTTTGTAAGTTGCAAAAAAAAAAAAAAAAGGCACATAAAATCAAAGTTCCGATTTTTCTTCTAACTTTATAAACACAAGGAAGTTAATTGTTTATTGGTTAAGTTTGCCTTTTTAAAATTAGCTTTTGTCTACAGCGATCACTCCTACAATTTTTTAAATATCTATATTATAGATTATAATTATTCGTGTCTTAATTAAAATAAAATTATTTTATTTTATCAATTAGTAATTATTAATTAAAAAATTGTATTAACACTTAACCCACACATAGATTTCAGTTATATATAGTTTGTGCAAAATATGAAGTAATAATTAGAAATACTTTTCCTTATAATAAATAGATAAATAGTATTTTTTTATATATTATAAATAAATGGAATTGTATTTATAAAATTCTTATACCATTAATAATTATTTGAAAGTTGAAACAACTATTCCTTATAGAAATTAACTAAATACATTTTGATTATTTTAAAATAATTTACTCATTTTTTTCTCTGTCAAATTTCTTTATAATTTTATTCTAATTGTTTGGCTATATTTAATAAATATCACTATCATTATCTATTTTTTTTTTTACAAATAACACTTAACATTTATATGGTCTAAATCTCACACATTTGGTCTAACCTTCTCAATCTATACCCAAGTATATATAAAAATAAATTTCACATGATCACCATCTCTTATACTAGCACATAATTGTTATTAAACAAGGCAAAACTCTTCATACAGCAGTGCCCCCTGCGCCAATTAGAGTAATCAACGGATGCCAGAAGGCTTGTGCATAAGCCAGAAACTAGTCTGGGGATATTGGATGAGTAGGCACTAGATATGGATTTTATGCATAAGCCTTCTGGCATCCATTGATTACTCTGGTTGGCACAGGGTGGCACTACTGTCTAGAGAGTTTTGCCTTGTTTAAAAATAAACTTATTAATAAAAATGTTAAATTTATAATGAATATATATTAATATTCTACTATTTATTTCACTGTAATTTTTGCTATATATATAGTTAGATAATTACATTATTAAATGCATACATAATGTTTGAAATTAAAGAAAATGTTGTTAATTGATATGCATTTTACTTACTGCATAAGACAATAGTTTTAATATAAAAAAAAATCAGCCATTTTTTATAACATCTCATTTACATATGTTGAGGAATGTCTAAATGAAAATTTTAAATATGCAATAAATAATATTTATATATATATATATTTGTATTTATTTCATTGTAATTATATATATATTGTACATTTTTTTATTTCATGTATATATTATATTTAATGTTTTCACCGTATTTTTAGGTTTAACAATTCTTCATTAATCTTGACAATGACAAAGGTTATTTTAACAAAACGTTGGGTATTCAAACAAAATAATACACAGTTTAAAACAAAAATTACTATATATATATGAATAAAATTTAGGCAATTATATTGGTAAATACATATGAAATGTTTGAGATTTAATTAATTGCTACTATTGTTAATTGATATCCACTCTAGTCGCTGCATAAACTAGTAGTTTTAGTGATAAAATATTGGCCATATTTTATTGTACCTCATTTATACATGTGGAGAAATGTCTGGAAAATATAAGCTAGTTGAATCAGATTTCAAATCAGACAAAAATATATTATATATTAGTTTTAAATTGATTAATATTTTAATTTAAAAAAAAAAATTTTTTTTTGAACTTTGACAATGAAGATTCAAATGATAAAATATGTAAAGTCAGACAATTGGGTTGTTAAGGATATATATATATTTTATGCTCTCTGTTCAAGTATATACTCTATATAAGAATATAAGGCAAATATCTTTTTTCTATAAAAGTTTTGTCTTGTGTTTTGGGTTGAGAGTATTTCATTTACTTAACAAATCAGTAGTTTTAGTATTAATTTTGGTAATTTACTAATATTAATTACTGAAGATATATTTACATATTTTATTTCTTGAGTCTATATTGACAATGTATAAATTGAAAAATTTTGCAAATGTCAATTAAAATAATATAAATCAATTTAAAAATAGTTTATATGATTGGTTTAAAAATTTATGCTTTCTTTCCAAAGTGCTTTAGATGAACCTTTATATGGTGTAAATTCTTATTAGTGGGCCATTCAGTGTCTAACCCCCCATAGCTCATTTCACTTGCCCACACTCTTTCACAGAGCTTACAGAAAAATATTTATTTCTAACAGTTCTCTTCCTAAAAAATATATATAAGGTGTTTTTGAAATTTTAATGATATTAAATACATATATGATGCATTTCTAAGTTTTATTTCTTAAAGCAGATTATTTATTGCCAAAGAAAATGACGATTGAAAGAATGCAATAATCAATGCTTTCAAAATATTTTTTTTTTCCAAAAACAAAAGAAAATGCTGACTGATTCAAATATCTTAAGCTTTTCCCAACTTTAAAATTACCATTTCTGTTACCTATATAAAGATTATAGAATAACATTTAATTTAAAAAAGTTAAAACATCAACTCTATAAGTTATAATTACATATTTTTATAAAAATTAATTGCAAAATTAAATTCTATTTTCCCTGTGTTAAATAAGTCACATTAAGTATTTCATAAAATGCTAATTTTTTTAAAACATATATTTAATGTATCAGAGTAAAATTTTTGTTAAATAAATAATTATTAATACTTTTTTAGACTATTGTATTTTTTTTACTAAAGATGTTTAATTTCTGCAGAGACTTTTAATAAAGTTATTTCTTTTTTATAAGGGGGGCATTTTAGTTGCTTAATAAGGAATTTACATTCGGGACTTTAGCGGACATACATTGTTTAGTTCTACTTTTGTTTCACTTAATATTTTATAGATATAAAGTAGATTAACAAACTTCCAATTTTGTCAGCATTTAAAATATTTAAGATTATTATATAGATTTTTATTTATTTGCTTATTCAATGTTATTTCATTGTAAGTGAAATATTAGAAAGCTTTTAAAAACAGAAATATAACAATTTATTTGGTATTTAAACCAAATTAAATTATTTTCTGTGGTTCTAATTTACATTGGTTACATGATTTTTACCACTTTGCCATTTTGAACGAATCAATGATTGCAGACTTTTATATTGATTTTGTTTATTTGTATTAATGTATGATATGCTGCTAGGTAATGGAATTTCATTTATTTAGTGATTATATATTTCTATATTATTTAATTTAATGAATTAATACTTTCAAATATCCTAATGTTATAAATATAAGCTATGTATTTTATATGAAAGTAATCCATTGGCAAAACAATTAGTTAGCTTTAGTTATATAATAATTGCAGAGTATTTACTTCTGATGAGATTCCAAAAGTGATGGTCTTTATTTCTGACTAGTGAGCAAGTTTTTACTTATCATTTTTTTGCATATAGCATGCATGAAATTAACAGGAAATAAATGCATTGTTTATCAATTTATGTTAGCCTATTAAGTTATGGCATCAACATTAAATTTTATATTTAAAAGCATATTTGTTAACATAAAAAGTCTCATATAAGAATTTTTTAATGAAAAAAAAAGTATTATTGGTAATCATTTGATATTGCTTATTATATTTTTAATTCACTATTCTCCATTTTTAAAGCATTAGCATTAAAAAAATTTGATTGGCAAGGTAAATATTCTTTATACTATTATAATGACTTCCATGCATATATTCGTTTCACAATTCAAAGCCCACCAAGTTTTAAAAATATTACTAAGGTAGTTTTGTAAAAATGTATTCAATTTAATTTTGGCATTTAATTGTAAATAAAGTATTTTCTTAATGTACTTTAAACCATAAATAAATCTTTAAGATCTACGTAATTAATTAATTGTTACTAATATAAATAAACAACAATAACATTTTCATCTATGCACTTTATGCAATACAAATATAATATTTTATTAAAATAACTGACAATTTCAACTATACAATAGTCTTCTTCAGATTTGCTTCCATTATTTAAAAATAATCTTATATACATACATATATTTAATAGAAATTAAGTTGGACTAGAATTTATATTTTACCTTTTTTAATTATATGACAGATTTCTTAATCTACATAGGTGCAAAGAGACACAATAAATGTTTAGCTAAGAAAATGTACATAAAATTTAAATTGTTTAACATAAAAAATGAGATGAAAAAACTTAATAACAGTAGATAATAATTAAAATTATTAAAGTTAATATTATTGAAAGAAAAATTTAGACTTTTATCTTTTTTTAATAAAATATTATCCATTTTTTTGTTACTTCATGATTAATGAAATACATTGATTGTTAATAGAAGCACTTTTTTCAATGAGATATGGATGGAAATATCTATCACTGTTTTTATGATAATGTGTTTTCATTATCATTACATATTTATTTAATTTATTTATTATCTTTATATTTCTGATATGTCTTTAATCATTTGAGACCTGAGTTTAAATTTAAACCTAATGGAACATTCAATTTTTAGCCAAGTATTTTATACATTTTATTTTAAGCATTTATGAAGAGTTGCTTTCTTTGAACTGATTATAAAAAAAAAATCAACTGAATAATAGATAATGATGTAAAGAAATTGAAAACTAAATTTTATGCTTCACTAATGGCAATGCGATCTGAAAACTAAAAATATTGGAGCATTTATTTTTATCCAAATATCTTCCATTGTTATAGATTCTATTTTTTATTCGGATGTAAAATTTGTTGGATATTGTTATATCTGTGGATTTTTATCGGTATATTGTTTTTTTCTGAAAAACATTGTATATATGTACATTATATTAATTTTAATAATCCTGTATAATGCTGAGAATATATAATAATATTTCTAAAGTAATAATTTTCATATACACATATTGCAAAATTTTTTATAAGTTAGATTTTCTAAAACTATTTTAATATATAGGATATATGAGCACAGACTTTCATAAGACCCACCACTCACCACTCTATTTCATGACACTGCTACACTTGAACACATATATGTTGAAAAGATAAATAATCACCAATGTACGTATTTCATGCTAAACCAGCAATCATCAGTTGGTACAGATTATCATCTCTACACATATATGCAATAAGTGCTCAGATATATATTAAGGGTACTTTCTTATTTTTCTGTCCTGCCACTGCTAGAGACGTCATTTCCGCAAAAATTGCAGAAATATTCAGAGTAGGGGGCCAAAAGCAGATGATGCAACTTCTGGACACTAGATGGCGCTGTTCGCATGCGTATGCACAGCAACAATATGCCATGTGGCCAAAAGCAGACGATGCAAAGTTCCAGCCGCTAGATGGCGCTGTTCTCCATGCGTACACACAGGAACATTATGCCAAGTAGCAACCAGCCCTACTGCCCGCTAGGTGGCGCTGTTAACTATAGGTAAACCGATCCAGTTCACATCATCTGCTAAACAGCCACTACCCAGCATTCTAGCCCACTAGGTGGCGCTGTTTCTCCACGCCATGCGCGGAAAAAACGGCATAAAATGTGATTAGTTAGATCAAGACTACTAAGATTATCAGTAATGTAATAACCTACTTTTATAAAATGTCAGCTATTAGTTTGCAAAATTTTTAATTAAATTTAATATGTAACAAATTTGCACGCACACACACTGTACCGGTCAAAACATGTTTATCCATCTAACATGAGCTGTAACTCACAAAATGTACTTCAAACCCAGTCCAGCCCAAGATTTAGGTCAGGGACCAACCTGGATTCGAACCCACTCCATAAGCCCCAGATCTAACCCCTAATGAATAACATAATAGTGATGGCACATGAGAATTAATTTTAAATCCGGCCGACTAGGAGAGCGGAGAAGACAATGAGACATCTATTGACTATGACTAAACTAACATATATATCAACTAGGCTGTACATTTGGAAGTGGAGAAAAAGGAATACGAACTACTCAAATAAGTTAGACAATAAAATTATTTTAATATACTGACAAATTATTATACATTTATAAATAAATTATAGACATTAGTGTGTGCGTGAATGAGCAAGCGATTACATAGTGTCATTCACGCTATTAGTTCTCATATGCTCTTTATTAGCTAAATAATATATTACAAATAAACACACATCTTTGGTGGGTCTAATATTAAAATGCCAATCAGTATTAGAAAGAAGTTACATAAAATTGCTATTAACGCTTTGGGTTATGGTTCTGAAACGTGGTGACTAACATATGATTGAGGGGAGAGTTTTGAAATTCATTATACATATGATATAAATTATTTTAACGCCATTGAGGTCGTGAAAATAAACAAAATACATTTGAAAACATTTGATTATATTTGAATCCATGACAAAATATTTAATGAAAAATATTTTAACAACAATAATAAGACGAACGCTTTATTTTTCCCAAGGCATATAGATACTCTTAAATATATATATATATCATGACGGTGAGCTTGTATATGATTGAAGTAAACTTAATTAATAAATAGAAGTAATTGGCATATATACATATATATCTTTTAAACAAAGCTTAATTTTAATATTAGAGCATTAAAACTGGGCCATGAAGCAAAAGAGATAATAATAATACGAAGAAGTTTGCGGTGCTGACATAATAGCCTAAAAATAACTAAGAGGAAAAAGGTCGTGCTTCTGGATGAAAAACGAAATGGATGGGCATAGCGTGTGCCAGACTTATGGGATCACCGCCAGTGGCCTTTTTATACGAAGAAATGGATGGGCATAGCGTGTGCCAGACTTATGGGTCACCGCTAGTGGCCTTTTTATACGAAGAAAGAATATGCATAGCGTGTGCCAGACTTAGGGGACACCGCCAGAGGCATTTTATACGAAATAAATGGTCCTGGGTAGCTTCAACTATCCTCAGGACAAGACTTGAGAAGAAATCTATGGGTTCGAAGTTGTCGTAACCCCCAGATTAAGAAGCACATATATATAAAAAACACGAAGAGAGGCTAAATGACAGAAACGCAATAATGAATGAATGTTACTAAAAAACATTGAATAAATTTTACAGCTTCAAAATAAATGACCCTTGTTTTGGATACTATAATATGCAATGCAATTATAATATATATATATAGAGAGAGAATATTTCATTTACTAAAATATACTTGAAGATTTTATTTAGCAAAGGAAACATTAAGATTTAGATTTCAAATTAATAAAATATACGTTAACAATTGAGTTAGTTAAAGAAACATTAAGATTTCCCCCATCCCTTTTTCTGCTAGTTAAAATAAAAACAATCTCACATTCGTTGATTTTTACAATAACTGAAATATTTAAATACAAGATTTGAAATTTTAAGAGTATGAAAAATGAAGTAAGATTAGCAGTTATATATATAAAACAATTAAGTTACCTTTCTTTAGAATTAAAGAAATAGTATTTTATAAGATTTCAAAGCGTTAATTAGATTTAACTCTGGATTTACACCGGTAGAAAATCCAGAGTTAAACAAATCAATTTTTTATATTAAAAACGAACCTAAAATGTTGATTCATAAAACAATCTGGCGAACGTATTAATTTACAATGCATTATATATGTATATTTAAAAGGGGACGTTAATAACCTTTTCATGAAGGTTTAGTTAAAAATGACAGAAAAGATTTTACAAAATTCAACTCATCAGATTGTTTTAGATTGGCATATCAATAACAGATATATAAATCAAATAATAAACACATATAAATAAATGACCGCACCAAAATTAAAGAGCATATAAGAGAGAATTAAATTTATATAAATTATTTAAGAGCAAATTACATGTTATTTATATATAAAAGCAAAGTTAAAGAATACATGAGAAGAGATCTTGATAGATTATTTAGACTAAATTGACTATTAGGTAGCGGCTTGAAATTTACCTTTCAATTTTGAAGAGTCCGATTTAAAATATTGCCCGTGCACGGCAGTTGAAAATGAAAGTTCTGCAAGCTTCTATTAACATTTTTAAAGTTCTCCATTCACTTTAGGGTAGCAGAATATTATGGCCGCGGAAGACGACCCACAGGGGTCCGGAAGAGTGGTGGATTTACTGCTACATCATTTTTAAGTTTCAAGCAAACGAAATATGTTTATATTACCTCTCTATAAAAGTAGCTAATCTCTCAATAGTAGTTAATCTCCTCTTCAATAGTAGTTCCCTCTGATTCAAAATTCAGTCATTTTATACCTTTTCTTTTATCAGTTGTTTTTGAAGATGCAATTGTAAGATAACGTCCAAAAATAAATTCAAATCTATTTCCAGATTAGAAATAGATTTGACAACATGTTTTTAACACTAGTAAATCTTTAATCTACTTAATCCCATTTATTTTAAGTAAAACTTTAATTAAAAAATACCTCCCTTTAATTATTTTTGGACAATTACAACAGTCACATCTTCCATATTGGATTTTATAAAAAAATATATAGCTTAATAGAAAAACAAGCAATTTAAAAAGAAAAAGCTAAAAATGACATATAAGAAATCTTTAAACATCAATATTTTGTTAGTAAGTTTTGCTCCTATGTATATATTTGAGCCGCATCTATAATACTTTAATAAAAAAGAACTAATAATTAATAAAAATAATTAATAATAAATTTAAAACATGTAATTGAAACATTAAATTTTATAATTTAGGCGCGCATCTCAAACATATACATACAAATATATACACGACAAAAAGGAGCGGGATGGGAAACATGGGTTTGAACTTGGGTTAGTAGGTAGAAACATGAAGCACAATCTTAAGCTAAGATTGACTGCTTCAACACATATATATATATGTTGAAATGAAGATTTTCATGGGTTGTATATATAAAATACATATTTTGTGGGTTCATCCATGTTAAAAGTTTTAATATTAATATTCCGACATTTCGACTTGGTCACACAAGTCATCCACTGGGTGTCTTTCTACCTTTTATCACCCAGTGGATGACTTGTGTGACCAAGTTGAAATGTCGGAATATTAATATTAAAATTTTTTAACACGGATGAACCTGCAAAATATGTATTTTATATATATATATATGCTTTACAAAGTATATAATGTTTAAAATAAACAACATTTTCAGTTCTTAATTAAATTTAATGCATTTTCAATGCCAAGTACCATAATCATAGCTATTCTTGTTGAATTTGGAGGTAGTTTTATAATTGCTGTTATTATTATGCAAAATGTCCTAATTTAATATACACACTTAAAGAGTTTATCCTTCTTAACACATTAATTGCCACCTAGTGAAAATTTCTGTGGATAAGTTTGAGTTATTATCATGTGATTTAACCTGTATATTAACATGTGATTTAAACAATAAAAGATATTACAAAAAAATCAAATCAGATATCACATGACCTAATTTAAACAAGCTTTTATTACAAATGTTATCTAATCCTTTAATATCCTAGCACCTCACTGAGGAAGTCAGTATCAGAAACTGGTTTGGGTTTGGGGATATTCTGCAAAGCTTGTTAAGAGCTTAATTTCAAGCTCTTTATATAATAAAAGATATGTTCAACATATTATTACATGGCAATACCCCAACACTTTGTTTGCATCATAATAAATTCTAAATATATTTATTCAAACATATATATATATATATATATATATATATATATATATTGTAACCTAACTGGATGACCTACCACCATCCATTATGTATGGTTGTTGTAAATAACCAATTTCTAGCTCAGTCTAATCAAATTTCTTTCTTTTACATAAAATTTTAATAATATCAATATTCTTCATTTCATGTCTAGTATATATATCATGCTATATAAAATAAATATCTTATTTACATATGCTTAATTTCAACTAAGAATGACATATCATAAATTCTAGTAAATTTTTCAAGCATCATTCATTCAGGCATAGTAAAGGTAATTTAAAGTGATTGTTTAATATCTTCACACTCTCATTTCCAAATACTTAAGATTTGCCCATACTTAAACATTTGGGTTGAAAGGATAGATGGAGTCATTCTATCTTTTCACAAAGACTTTATCTTGTGTTTGGAAAATGAGAGTATTCATTTATAGTTAAAATCCACAAAGCGCATGTGCATTAGATTAATGCTGATTATTATTACAGTTTAAAAACATCACACTATATAAAATAAATATCTTATTTATATATGTTTAAAATAAATATTTTATTTATATATCAATATTAATAAATCGTTTAACAATAAAGTAATAATAATCAAGAGACTTGTTATCTAATCATCCAGTGAGATACCCTTTTTAACATTTAGTATAGAACAAAAAGTATGCCCTCAGTGGCATAGGAATAGCACAACCCTACACTAAAATATCAATTTTAGTTTCATGACTCACAATAAAATAAGCAAATTATATTTAGTATTAAAATTTCCTATGTTAAGTTTTATTATAACACAATATAATTTCTATCTACTTATTGAAATTATTGTATATTACTCTTTTATTACCATTCTTTAACTCAATCAACATCTCAGGTAACTATTGTTTCTTAAAATGAATAAATTAATTTACATAATCAAATGTAGAGAGGAATTTTACTTACATCCATTTTATTTAAAAATAATTAAGAAATGGATATACTAATCAATTACTCCTTTTCAAAATAACTAAATTCTCTTATAAATTAACTAAAAACTAAATTAAAATTACTAACCAATACTTATCATTATGTATTATAATCTAATTTTATTTTTATTTGCATACTAGTTATCAGTCTTCATTATTCTCATTGAGTAAGATAAGGAAAAACTTGAATTGATTAATATTTGGAATATAACATCAAATGTCTTAAACAATCATAATAATTGTTTTTATTTATTATCTTATTTTAGATTATGTGCAATAATACCAAATATATTTAATTATTACAATATATGTGTGGCAAGGATGACGAATAATGACTTGAAACAAGAAAAGAGACTAGACATTTTATTAATTTAAAAACAAACATTAATATTTATTGTAGTATTATACAAAATTTAAAATAATTTACAAATCTCTTATATTTAATAAACAATAATTAATATATTATACAAAACTTTATAAACTAACATTAACAAAATACTTATAATAAACTCAAATAATTCATACTTTGCTTTAAATTTATTTACGAATAGAATATAGCATATTGAAGCAGTCGGATCTGAGTTCGATCCTAGCTTCATGTTAGTTACCCTAATACTAACCTTAAATTTCCGATGCAATGGGGCTTTATACGTTCAATCCACGCTAATTTCCATAATGAATAATTTATTTCAAATGTGTATTAAAATCAATTAGTTTCAGTTTAAAATTGAGCAATTCTCTTAATAAATTCATGATAAAATATTCATGAATTTATATATATTACAATTGCGTGGATTGTGCGTATATATTTGTAAATATTTAAATATATATAATTTTCGAAAGTTTCATTGCGTCGGGAATACTTGTTTTTTTTTTTGTACTTTTAAATAATTTGTTAAAGTTTGCGATTAAAAGCTACATTCCTTCCATGGGCTTTCAAATTCTCAAAAACAACAGTAAAGTTTTATTAATTAAAAAAAGATAAGAATTCAATTTCTAATTAAAATCATTTCAGATTTTAAGAATTCATTTTCTAATTGGGAAAGGAATTCAAAAAAATTAGTCTAATTAGGAAAGGAATTCAATAATTAGTTTGAAAGCCTTACCGAAGGAATGTATTGGAAAACAACTAATTGATAATAAAATGAGCGCTAGCCTTAAGGCATCTGGACAATATATATAGCCCTGAAAAGTCAGAAAAAAAAAAAGATCAAGCTTTGTTGTAGAGTAGTGCAGTGAACTCTGTGCGTATAATAATTGTATTTCATCATGATAGTCGGCTAAAACATCAGGAATCTGGCTACGGTTCCTAAAGTCCCGAGAAATCATCACTGGAGCTGCTGAACCTTTTCCGGATCGATCATTCTGCTAACATCATGAAAAGTTACTAAAATGCTATTCCAATAATCAACCAAATGGTGCCTACGTTTTAACAACCTGGAGGTGTGACTTAAGGACCAGCACGGAAGGGGTAATATATGTTTCTATAATGAACGTTAAACTTTCTGGCCAGTTCGAACTTTATTTTACACTCCTCCTTATTAAGAGCTCTTTTATTCTTTAATGTAAAATCTTTGTAACACCCTTTATTTCTAAAATGCTACTGTAAATATATAACGTAATTCTTTAAATCTCTAGTCTTTAAACTTTTCTTTTCTTACCTGGCGGTTCGTTTAATATATATATGTTAGTGTGTTTTTTTTAATGTCGTATTTAAAAATTATATGCCAATAATCTTTCGACTCGATGAGCTCCTTGATTCCATTTGCCTCACGCAAATAATATAACATTAATTTCAAATAGTAATTCTCGCCCATTAGAACTAAATTGATAAGTTCTATTAATCATCGAGTCGAAAGAAAATATTACAGGTTTACTATTTTTACATTTAGCTAATAATAAATTATTAGCTCAATTTTTCACCTATGTCCCCAGCTCCTATCTAAGTTATAAGTATTTATATATATTCACATAATGTTAAATGATTTTCTTGTTCCACTAATATTTATTTATGCAAATATAATCTTTAATGTCTTATTGCAAAAAGGGTCGATAAAGGGTTAAATGTATTTTAATTCCACTTTTGTTATTTTATATTAATATTCAGGAAGGGCACGATATTAAGGCATAGTTAACATAGTTTCCAATACTTTCAAATAGTTTTCTTAAAGCTCGTTTGACTTTAATTAATTGGTCAAGTCATCACGTAGAGCATTCTACATGGGTTTTATTTTCAACGATGACTACCAAGTCATCATCATCAAACGTTGCTGACGTAGGGCCATCTTCCGCTCCGTTAGGCTGGTCGGTGATCATTCTCTTATTTAAATTTTTCCAGGAAGAAAGTACTTCCTTTCCGATTCATTAGTCAAAGGGCGTAAGACTTGCCAAATGCAAGCCGCCATAAGACTTCGATCATCGACTAGCGATCATCTTTAAATTTGACTCTCTGCCTCGTAATTCGTCAAGCACCGTTGCATTTTTGTCCCGGTAAAACCCGCTCCGTACTCGTAATTCGTGATGAAGTGATTTAAATTAAAGTCGAACCAATTCTCAAATATGTTTAATTAAATAAGTTTTTCAAATTAAGGTTAAAGTTATGCCTTAAAGTACGTTTTGCTCTTCATGAATAGATTTCCGAATGTGAAGATAAATCTCATATTCCACCGTAATAAAATTAGAACAATCATTTCCGTTCTAAATAAATACCTTTATCCACCTTTATATTTTCTTGTTGGGGGCATAGACATAGAATTCCAATATTGCGTAATTTCCATTGGCATATGATAAGGACCGCTACTCTGATTATATTTATAAATGCTTTTAAAGACTAGAGGTAACTAATGCTATTTATATTTTATTGAACAAAACAAATTATTATTAGTATTAAATATTTTCTAACATACTTGGTTTCTTAGTTCATCATTCTTTTGATAATTATTTAAATGTTAATACTCGCTGTCTGTGTTGGCAACCCGAACATACATATGATTCGATTTATAAGATTATTCAAAGTATATAAATTCTTAGATATTGAGTGTCACGTGCAGGAGTCTCTAGTCCTCACCAACCGTTGAGCTAGTTCTTGGCGCATAGCACTGTGCCGTCGATTTCTGCTATCTGAGCTGTTAAGTTGGGTTTGAATTCAGTTTTGGTTAAGCTGAGTTTGAATCCGATTTGACTTGCGGTGGTGGTGGGTTTCGACTGGTACATGGTTATGTTTTTGGCTGCCCAATCGTTGTGGCTCGACTTAATAAACCCCACACATGCCCTGGAGATTAGAATTGTGATTTTAGTTACTCAGTTAATTGAAATCCCAATAAAGTAAATGTTTCTGTAGAGTGATATTTTTTTTTTTTAAAAAAAAAGTGTTATATATATACTGAAATGATTTAATAAATTAAAATATCATTTTCTAATTCTTTCTTATAAAAATGTTTTCAAGATTATTTTTTTAAATGTTCGTTCAGTAAAAGATTCGTTAGTTAAAATAATTATTCATATGTATATATATTAATTATACGTGTACTATATCAGTATATATATATATATATACGTTTGTGTTACGCGTTCATGACAGTAAGAAAATTATCGTTAGCGAAGTAGCAAGAGCAGATCAAAGCATAGGGGTAAAATAAATGAAATATTTTGTCTGTGTCAAAATTAATTTTGTTCATCTCAGTTGTTATAATATAAAATATCTAATATGATATCATATAAGAGTCTTAATTTCAAAGTATTGCTTGCTAGCATATATATTAAATGTTCGCTCCGTATTTTTAGTAGTCTCAAAGTAGGCGAAGACCTTCAAACTGGGAATTATCTGTCAAGCGGTCCGATGAAGTGTGACATTACGCTTTAATGACAATAATTTCTAGAGTAACCTCAAAGCAGGTGAAGACCCTTTGTGTACACCAAGCAGCCAGATGCAGTTGGCAAAATGCTTAAATGGTTTGCACGCTTTCATGCTAGCAAGATTTAGAATAATATCTCCAATAAAAGTTCTTGTAATATTAATTTTGACATTTTTTTTGGTGTTAAAGCCTCGTGCTTGGTAAAAATGAAGTAGTGAACTCCTATATTTAAACTCAGGTCATGAACGCGTTAGCTGTTATTAAATAATATTACTCATCATCAATTCAATTGTTTTATCAAAAGTTAAGTCAATCATATGTGGTTTGGGGGTCAATGGGTTATATCACATGCCCTATTGATCTCATTTTGCTCACTGGCGCCCATATAAATAAATTTGTCAGCAAAATTGATTGTCAGCACAGTAGTGGGTCAATCGCCATAATAAAAAACCAAGTGTGTTCAATACAGAATGATTTGTTGTATCTGCTAATACATAATATTTGTATATCACTGTAGTTTTTTTTTCAGACATGGGAGAACAGAACCGTTGAACAAAGGGAAAGTGAATAATGTTTTTTTTCTTATCTTTAATATTTTTGAATACATGTCTCACTCAAACAGTTAATATAAAGAGCCAACCAAGAAAACGTAGGTAAACCAAAAAAGGCAGATTACATAGATTGGGGAAATAATATGCAGCAGCTAGTGAAGATTGGGACAATGGACCTGTAGTCAGAGACCTAGTTAAAATTTACTAAAGAAAAAAATATTATTTAAGCATACAGAGAGTCTATAAGTTGATTTGCAGTGTTTATTGATTGTTATTACATTATTTTCTTGTTTTCAAAAATGGGAAAAGACACTTTCCAAACGATCCTTAGAGAAATGAGAGAAGACCGAAAGGTACTGATGATGATGATGGAAAGGCTTGTAAGGATGGATGAAGCACGAGGCATCCGAGCCAACTCAAACCCAGAGAATGTAAAGCTTCAGCAAGACATAAATCCCTCTGAAGCCCCAACAATAGATGATGAAGATGATCAGGCCACACCAAAGGAAGTTGTAGATAGCAAGGAAGACGACAGTGGTGAGGATGAGTCCAATTACGCAACAGGGGAAGAAGCTGATATAGATATAGAGAAAGATATAAATCCCTCTGAAGCCCCAAAAATAGATGATAAAGATGATCAGGCCACACCAAAGGAAGTTGTAGATAGCAAGGAAGGCGACAGTGGTGAGGATGAGTCCAATTATGAAACAGTGGAGGAAGCTGATATAGATATAGAGAAAGAAAAAGATGTTCAGACCACTAGTCAAATGAAATTAAAAGTGGAAATGGGACAGATGATGAGTCCTCAACTTAGTATGAAGAGGTTACAGACGCCAATGCCTGGATCCTTGATACAGATTCAGACTTTCAAAGAAGACCCAGGGAGAGAAACCCATCGTTCATAGAGATAATGTTAAAGAATTGTTTTTTGTGCATTCCGTCGCAGAAAAGGCCACAGAATTAATAACAGCAATAGACTATGGGAACTTGACGACAACCAGGGAAGACCAGGACTATGACCTTTACAATGCCAGACAGTTAAAACCATATGTACCACCTGATCCAGGGAAACAATAAGACAAACTGTAATGACAGATATATATACAGAAGACCAACTGACATGACCCTAGGAAAATGAAACTTGATAAACGGACTGATTTATTATAAACCCATTTATAAGTTGAATATTCAAAAAATTGATCGCAGTGAGACATGTACAATTTGTAGCTTGGGC